>KB310592.1:0-20983 GCA_000328365.1 Capitella teleta
ACTAATTGTCAATGTTTTCTATCTCTTGTAGGCACAACCCAGTCCACGAAGTCAGTGACCACACCAACTGAGAGCACCGTCACTTCAGTCAGTCCCGAGAGTACTACCACTGGTGAGTATTAACACTGCAGCTGATAAGCTCTTCAAATTGCCCATAGAAGAATAAAGTAATACAATCGAAAACTCCATCAAATTGTCAATCACAAACTGACTGACTTGCATGCAATTAATTGTCAATGTTTTCTTTCTCTTGTAGGCACAACCCAGTCCACGAAGTCAGTGACCACACCAACTGAGAGCACCGTCACTTCAGTCAGTCCCGAGAGTACTACCACTGGTGAGTATTTACACTGCAGTCGGTAAGCTTTTCAAATTGCCCATAGAAGAAAGAAGTAATGCAAAAGAAGAACTCCATCAAATTATCAATCATAAACTGACTTGCATGCAACTAATTGTCAATGTTTTCTATCTCTTGTAGGCACAACCCAGTCCACGGAGTCAGTGACCACACCAACTGAGAGCACCGTCACTTCAGTCAGTCCCGAGAGTACTACCACTGGTGAGTATTTACACTGCAGCCGGTAAGCTCTTCAAATTGCCCATAGAAGAAAGAAGTAATGCAAAAGAAGAACTCCATCAAATTGTCAATCATAAACTGACTTGCATGCAACTAATTGTCAATGTTTTCTTTCTCTTGTAGGCACAACCCAGTCCACGGAGTCAGTGACCACACCAACTGAGAGCACCGTCACTTCAGTCAGTCCCGAGAGTACTATCACTGGTGAGTATTTACACTGCAGCCGGTAAGCTTTTCAAATTGCTCATAGAAGAAAGAAGTAATACCAATGAAGAACTCCTTCAAATTGTCAATCATAAACTGACTTGCATGCAACTAATTGTCAATGTTTTCTTTCTCTTGTAGGCACAACCCAGTCCACGGAGTCAGTGACCACACCAACTGAGAGCACCGTCACTTCAGTCAGTCCCGAGAGTACTACCACTGGTGAGTATTTACACTGCAGCCGGTAAGCTCTTCAAATTGCCCATAGAAGAAAGAAGTAATGCAAAAGAAGAACTCCATCAAATTGTCAATCATAAACTGACTTGCATGCAACTAATTGTCAATGTTTTCTTTCTCTTGTAGGCACAACCCAGTCCACGGAGTCAGTGACCACACCAACTGAGAGCACCGTCACTTCAGTCAGTCCCGAGAGTACTACCACTGGTGAGTATTTACACTGCAGCCGGTAAGCTTTTCAAATTTCCCATAGAAGAAAGAAGTAATGCAAAAGCACTCCATCAAATTGTCAATCATATACTGACTGACTTGCATGCAACTAATTGTCAATGTTTTCTATCTCTTGTAGGCACAACCCAGCCCACGGAGTCAGTGACCACACCAACTCAGAGCACAGTCACTTCAGTCAGTCCTGAGAGTACTACCACTGGTGAGTATTTACACTGCAGCTGGTAAGCTCTACAAATTGCCCATAGAAAAAAGAAGTAATACAAATGAAGAACTCCATCAAAATGTCAATCATAAACTGACTTGCATGCAACTAATTGTCAATGTTTTCTTTCTCTTGTAGGCACAACCCAGTCCACGGAATCAGTGACCACACCAACTGAGAGCACAGTCACTTCAGTCAGTCCCGAGAGTACTACCACTGGTGAGTATTTACACTGCAGCCGATAAGCTTTTCAAATTGCCCATAGAAGAAAGAAGTAATACCAATGAAGAACTCCATAAAATTGTCAATGACTGAATGACTTGCATGCAACTAATTGTCAATGTTTTCTTTCTCTTGTAGGCACAACCCAGTCCACGGAGTCAGTGACCACACCAACTGAGAGCACTGTCACTTCAGTCAGTCCTGAGAGTACTACCACTGGTGAGTATTTACACTGCAGCCGGTAAGCTCTTCAAATTGCCCATTGAAGAATGAAGTAATACAAGAAAAAGTCTCCATCAAATTGTCAATCACAAACTGACTGACTTGCATGCAATTAATTGTCAATGTTTTCTTTCTCTTGTAGGCACAACCCAGTCCACAGAGTCCGTGACCACACAAACTCAGAGCACCGTCACTTCAGTCAGTCCTGAGAGTACTACCACTGGTGAGTATTTACACTGCAGCTGGTAAGCTTTTCAAATTGCCCATAAAAGAAAGAAGTAATACAAATGAAGAACTCCATCAAATTGTCAATCATAAACTGACTGACTTGCATGCAACTAATTGTCAATGTTTTCTTTCTCTTGTAGGCACAACCCAGTCCACGGAGTCAGTGACCACACCAACTGAGAGCACCGTCACTTCAGTCAGTCCCGAGAGTACTACCACTGGTGAGTATTTACACTGCAGCTGGTAAGCTCTTCAAATTGCCCATAGAAGAATAAAGTAATACAATCGAAAACTCCATCAAATTGTCAATCACAAACTGACTGACTTGCATGCAATTAATTGTCAATGTTTTCTTTCTCTTGTAGGCACAACCCAGTCCACGGAGTCAGTGACCACACCAACTGAGAGCACCGTCACTTCAATCAGCCCCGAGAGTACAACCACTGGTGAGTATTTACACTGCAGTTGGTGAGCTTTTCAAATTCCCCATAGAAGAGAGAAGTACTACAAATGAAGAACTCCATCAAATTGTCAATCATAAACTGACTTGCATGCAACTAATTGTCAATGTTTTCTTTCTCTTGTAGGCACAACCCAGTCCACGGAATCAGTGACCACACCAACTGAGAGCACCGTCACTTCAGTCAGTCCCGAGAGTACTACCTCTGGTGAGTATTTACACTACTCATTGTCAATGTTTATTTTCTCTTGCCCATATTGCTTTCAAATTGCCCATAGAAGAAAGATGAATTGCAATAATCCATTTGTTTTTCTTTATTTTAAATCATTACTGTTCTTCCACACAATGTTGTTGTTTTGTTTCAGATGGCAGTATGCTGACCACTGTATCTGAATGTGTTGGACCTGCTCAATGTCTTGCCTGCTTTAATGAATCAGATGTCGATTTCTGCACTAAGAATGGATGGTGGGAGAACTGTGATCATGAAGATGTAAGTTATTGGTTTTTCGTTTCATATCATCCTAGATTTCCTGTTTTAAATGTATTTTGCTTTTGTTTCAAATATGTTTACAGAGTATATTTTCGGTCATATTTTTTTCCTATTTTTTTTTTCTGCATATTATCAAACTTTACTAAAATATTTCAGATATTTTTCGTTTCTCATGAGTTTATGTGGGGATAAACACTTTCCATTGTTCGGAAAGTATGTATAGATGTAGCCACTTAGTGCTTGATGAAAGATCTTGTGAATCAACAAATGCTACGACTTTTAAGGAGATTGCTATAAGGTTTCATTGTTGGCTTTTTTTTTTCTTTGTATTTGTTTATCGATTGAAGGTTTCCATCGAAATTCACAATCTTAGAATAAACACAGATTTTAGCTGCATTTTTAGGCTTTATTTGGCCATAAAGGCATATTGGTAGTGTGCTCGCCTCCTATGTTACATTCCCAAAGAGAAAACATTAAAAAAATATCGATAACTTTGACTCGTAGAGCATACAATGTAGATTAAGGGTTATGTGTTGCCTGGAAAAGTGTTTAATCATATTTGCACTTCTATTAATAATATATCTCTCGGCACACTGCAAATTTGGTACATTATTATTGTAGCGTTACGTACTGTCTCCTTTTTGTTATTATGAAATTTGTCAATCGTTTCATTTTTCATCTGTTTCAGCCGGTTTGCATGACCGAAATTATACGCAAGAGAAGAGGTCTATTGATTTCTGTCAGCCGATTTTGTGCAAGCCGCAATTATTGCGATGCCACAATTGAAAACCATGGTGAAAAGACCTGCTCCAAGATTGTGTCCCCTCAACATCCTAATGAACAGAAAGTGGAGCTTTGCAGGGAATGCACTCCTACCCCAGATCATTGTGGCGTCATTCCGAGTAAGCGTATAATTATGATGAACCAGTATAACACCTTCGAAACGATGAACCATTTACACCAGTAAAGTTCACAATCCAGTGTCTCACTCATTGGAGGACTAAATTAAGAACTAATTAACTTGTGTGTGTTATTTACGCTTCATTGTATTCCTTATTGAAATGGTAACTGAGACATCTGATTTCTGTAAATTTCTCAGAACCTTGTCTTCCCACGGAAACATTCACTTGCGATGCATGTGACGTGAAACTCAAGCCAGGAGATAAGACCAGCTTGGATGATCGGTGTGATCAGGAATCGAAGAAAATTGAATGTTCTGCCGACATGGTAAGTTTATGCCGAGTTGTTTGGGGTTCTGTTTTGCTGTTAATTCTCGAATATGCTTGAATTCAATGTTTCAATATTAGTTGAATTGCATGTAATTTTTTTGTACAGCCGTTATTTACTATACTTACTATTTACTACCTTGGCTACCAAATTTAATCTTGTGTTTTACAGCCATATTGCAAGCTAACCCGCTACCAGAGAGAAAGGGGTGACGTCATATGGGTCGTTCGAGAGTGTGGATCAAATGCGACGTGTGAGACCGTGGACTACAACAACGATGATAATCAGCCAACCAGTGAACTTCACACTCGAAAATGTGAGGTCATCAACGGGGTGCAAGGAAACCCAAATGTCGCTCGTAAATGTTCCATGTGTATGGTGTCCAGCAACCCATGCAAAACCCCTACAGGTAAGCAATTATGCTGTTTAGCTAAATTTTGATTAATTACTAAAAAAAAAAGTATTTGTTATCATAATTATAATTCATTGCATCATAACCATACTGCTCGTTACAGTGACGATTGATCCTTGTGCTGGAAGCATAAAACAATGTTACAAGTGCAATGCGAAAAATGAGGCTGACTGCATCAATTCGGGAGTTACAGAGGATTGCAATGCGAATTCGGTCAGTATTTCTTTTCCTTCATTTTGGAAGTATTCCGGATTTTAATGATTCTTCTTAAATACGAAATGAAGCATAGAGTTCGACTGCGAGCACGTTTGTTTGTTTGTCAGGTCAAACCTTCATTAATTCGTTTACGTAGATCATTTTAAAATATATACCATGAGTTCTTAAATTATAATGCTACCATAGATGAAGAAATGGGATTCCATCTTTTACTTTATGAAAATATCAGTATCTAATCTAGCGCCTTCTATGATTGGCATACTTTTACTTAGCCAAATAGATACAGAATAATTAATGTTATCAAACTGTAAGTTTTCTATAAATATGTATGAAAATAAAAACAGGAATAAAAAATAATTATTATTCCACAGCAAGCGTGCTTGACCCAAGAAATCACCAACAAACGAGGGGAAGTGGAAAAATTCATCTCCGGATGCCAGAACAAAACTGAGTACGAATCCGAATGTGATGTGATGGACAACGAGAAGTGCAGTAACATCTATAGTGACCTGGCCATTCCAACTGGTGTTGACACGACGAAGGACGTCGTGTGCTCTATTTGCACCACACCAACAATCTGCAATCCTGTGACCACGCCGTGTAAGTCTTTCTTTCTTTCTTTATACCTTTTTTCTCTCTATTTATTTCTTTCTGTTCTTATCTCTTTCTTTATGTGTTTTCTTTTTCAGTAATAACAACCAGCTCGACGTGTACTGTGGACCTTCAACCATCTTGCAAAAGGTGTGATAGATCACAGACATGTGCCGAGGATGATGCAATCGAGTATTGCCAAGGAAACGAGAAAGTATGAATCAGCTAATTCGAAATAATTGTAATGATAATCAAACAAAATGTTTTTCAGTTCTGCTTAGAAGAGCAATTTTTCGACCACTTCGGCACCTATGATGGCTCAAACGCAAGATGTGTGACGACCTGTGATACGAGCAAGTCATGTGACAGTCAAACTTCTACCGGAAGCTGCAATGTCTGTTCACAACCTACATATGTTTGCCCATCAGGTGATTTGAAACTTTTGTTTCAACATATATTGCGTAATCGTAGAATCAGAGGAGATAATATATTAATATCATCCTAGCCCCACCAACACCGTGCCCTCTTGGACAACAACCTTCATGTTTGGAATGCCAGGGAGATAACGAGAAGAAGTGTGACGCTGTCGGGAAGCCCAGAATCTGCGAAGGAGACAATGTAAGACCAAGCTCCAGTGCTCAATGCTCATAGATACAATTGCTTTATTTTGCCTGTCTCTCTAATGTCATTATAAACTCAATATTGAGCCATTTACATGTATTATCATGTTTCGCTCTAATCTACAGCCGGTGTGCAAAGAAGAATGGGTGAGGAACTTCCGAGGGACCACAACCAGCTTCACGAGAACTTGTTCCAAGC
Organism: Capitella teleta; assembly: GCA_000328365.1. Classification (NCBI taxonomy): domain Eukaryota; kingdom Metazoa; phylum Annelida; class Polychaeta; family Capitellidae; genus Capitella; species Capitella teleta. Next base: position 6,339 of record KB310592.1, read on the forward strand.
TGGAAGAGTGCGCTGCTGGTGGAATGGTTGAATGCACCTCGGACAATCTTAGCAACGATCATTGCCACCAATGCACGAGTCTATCAATATGCAGTACCGAAAGTAGTTAGAATATTTAAATTATTGTTTACCCTTTAAAAAACGGTGGTGTTTTAGATGTGACCTGTGAAACAGGTTATCAACCAGTTTGTTACGTGTGTGACAAGGCTCCAAGCGAAGAATTCTGCTCCCGAGGTGTCAAAGTGCCATGTGTACATGTAAGCATAATATGTGTTGGTTACATTGTATTATTACACCCAATGTAATTGTAGGGAGTGTGCAAAAAGGTAATCTCACGAGATGGAAAAGGCAATGAAGTGGTTTCTATGAGTTGTGCTGAAGAATATGAAACAACCTGTCCATCACCAGTCAACTGGGATAACTGCGAATTGACTGGCTCAGGAAACGATGTTAAGAAAACGTCAGTATTCAAAGGCCTCATATCATAACCGCTTTGCACTGTTCGTCTCAATTCATACAGGTGCTGTGGCTACTCTGAAGAATGTACGCCTGCAGATGGCTCTCAAGTAACTGAGGCACCATTGACCAGTACCATCATCCCGACTTACACAAGTAAGAAGTTCGTTCAAACTGCATAGCAATTTAACGCGTGCTGTCACTTCCAGCCAATGAACCGACCTGCAAAGATCCAGAGATTAAGATGTGTTGGACATGCATCAGAGCCAGAAGTGAAGAACATTGCAAGCAAAAGAACGTTGGCAGTTGGTTGGAATGCACTGGCGAGGTATGATCATCATCACTCGTGCATTATGCTTGAAACGGTATTTATATTGTTCTGATCTTCAGTCGTATTGTGAGACCGAGTGGGCTTATGATCCAAACGATAGAAGTCGTCCAACTGAAGTCACCCAGCAGTGCGCAACGGCTGACTATTGTGATCAGTTCTCAAACACCAATCACATGTCCTTTGCCTTTGGCAAGAAGAGGCGGGTGCATAGAATCTGTGGTGAGCCTGTCTGCCGGCGACCAGATCGTAAGTAACATCTGCCAGTTACAAGCATGCAATTATCTATCATCACTTTCAGCACCAAATGCCATCTTCTGTTGGATATTCTTTGATATTCCCTGGAAAACTGACTACGGCAATGAATTTTCCGATGCCTGGTGGGATATCATTATGCCCATCGATCTACTGGTTCGTTGAAACGCCGAAGTAAATTCACGCAAATAACCATAATATTCACCACAGCTGTTCAGAATCAGTAGCTCCTTCTTTGGCTTCGCAAGCAAGAATATTCTGAGTCTTCAGTGAGTTCTACGGTTGATTGCTGAAGTGTCGTTTATAAACTGATTGTTTTACAGCAAAGGCTCTGTAATTGCGAACGTCGAATTTGGCATGATTCCAACAGTAGACAGTGCTCTAATCGATGCTTTCGGAGTACACGTGCTCAGAGAGGTCATGGCCGCAAACAACACGATTGAAATTAATGGTGAAAACGTCACCTTTAACGTGGAATACTTCTTCCCGAATGACGTCACACTTGACGATCGAGATCAGGTTCTGAGAAACGTCACAGCATGTAAGTATTACTGACGTTTAATACGCTTGCATCACGTGGCGCTTCTTTTCAGTGCATTTCTTGGATGTCTGTGAATTGCCCGAGTACGGTATCTGCGAAAATGGAGGAATCTGCAAGTCAGATGCAAACGAACAGATTATTTCCTGCGAGTGAGTAGACTTGATTTCACACGATAAACCAACCTGATTAGCTCCAAATTACAAGAGTTGCACATTACAAATTTGGTATTCCGCAGGTGTCCAAATGGAACAACTGGAGCGTACTGTCAGACAGTTGTGAATGACAACAGCAACACTCTCATCCTGATCATAATTGTGGGAGTCCTTGGACCGTTGGCCATTGTGGCACTGGTCATTGCTCTGAACTACTGCAGTAAATATTTGAAGAAGGAGAAGAAACAGAAGAACGAGAGAATTGCTGCCGAGACCATCAACAGGTCAGTACGCACGTGACGTCATACCAAACAAGCTGCCTCCAAAGCTCCAAGGCTGTATTTTAAACGTTGAATGTAAACACTTTACATAATATTTTTCATAAAATTATACTCTGTGGTTCCATAATTTCCATTGATGATTGACGCCTAATTTCAGATTCCACGTCCGAGACACCGGAAATTGGGGAACTATGACATCACACTTTACACCCAGTTATCGCCATCAACACTGGAGGAACTTCCTGGGAGGGACGCCGTACTTTGGCGACCACAGTCAGCAGCAACCAAATGAGTTCGACCCAGACGACGCCAGTGTGGCCACAATTCACAGAGATCGATTCTTCTCCAACCGCAATTGGAATGTCACCGAGTATGATAGAGGAGACGATGATTACATGTACAAGGCCAATAGAGATGACGATCAAGGTTAATATGTGTTGCTCTCAGAATTATCAATTACAGAACATTTAATCCCCTTGAAGTAGTTTTCTAATGCATGAAATATAACGATAATAATATACATCTTCGGTGTTTTATTCAGACATTGCACCGGTCCACGCGAGTAGACGATATGACGGTCAATTCGATGACGACGAAGATTCCGACGATGATTCGTCTGATGTAAGTCCCCAATTTGAAATAAATCTTTTTTATATTTTAAAAATTCTTTGATTGAAAATCCACATCAAATGTATATTTGACACTATAATGATTTCAGTTCCAAATTCCACGACCACAGATGAGCAGTTCTGGAGCATTCCGGGTAAGTTCAGCAGCCGTCGTTATGAATTACGAAGCACACTGTGTGCCTTTTTAAATTTTCATCAATTCATTTCTTTGCATCTGTGATTATTCTTTCTTTCCTCTCAGATGCCTCAATTCCAAGGCCTCAGAATGACAGATCGTCCTGCGACCTTCACCTTCCCAAATTCAAATTCTCATGAATGGGATTGGGATTCCAACCTGTAGTGACATGCACTTACGGCGAACGCACCCAACATACATTTTATCAATACATTCACACAGACAAACTTTATTTATTCATGTATACATCACAACATTTATACACTTCATCAAAGAAACGCATTTAAATTTCACATTGTATCAACATATCATGTCAAGAAAATACCGATTAGATTAGACCACTTTGCCTATGATATTTCACTGCCAATTTCGACGCATACAAAGAAAATCTTTGATATCAAACAACTTTGAGACTTTCTTTATCCGGATCAGATTTGCAAAAGAAAAAAAGATCAAAAGTCCCTATTTGTTTCTATTTCGTGCATTTCTGTGACAACCTTTCAACCATTCTGTGACCTTTCGACCGAATTGTGACCAACCATTTACTCTCTCGCTTCTCTGTCCTAACCCTGTCTTCTTCTGTTTCTGTATCTGCTATTTCGCTTGTTTGAGAGAATCTACATCGTGATTTAGGTCAGAATCATATGATCTAGTCTCTAGAATTATTACGTCATTTCATTGAGACCTTCTCCACGATGCGGATTGCTTTTCTGGTGTGCGCTTATTCTGCTAAGCTATGGCCTGCAAGATGGGGTCATTGTCTTTGCAAACTGTTACTTTGATAATTTGTTTTTCTTTATTCAACGCATACATGTATCTGCTTTGCTCTGCTATTAATGTTCTATTTTCTTTTTCAACTGTGTTATAACTATGAACCAAAAATATTTTACAAAATTCCGCTCAGTTTTTTTTTTTTCTTTTTGACGTTGATTTTCAGTTTTTATTATTAGTATTTGTGTTTTCGTTTTATTCGTTCAAAAATTGTTTCTTCAAAATTATTGTTTCAACTGTTTTTCTTCATTTTGGCTAATAAAATATTATTATTATTATTAAAACCTTTGGATGTCTGTTGTATGTTTTAGCTTTGTGACACGACTCTTGGTTCTTACACAATCAACTACCCCCCACCGGCTCTGTAATGCAATTGTGGACTTTTCATATAGAGGTGGTTCACATTGCCTCGTGTGTAGAACACAATACATAATGATGAGCAGCGCTAACCCAAAATAGTGACAGTATTTGTAAGTAATGATAACATGATAAGCTAAATTGACTGAGGTAATTAGGCACCATTGATTGAAAGCATAGACAACTAAATCGATTGGCAAAGTGACTTTTCCATTCAGTCAATGTTCAGTCAAGTTGTTTTTGTGGGGGTTTTTTTTTTTCTTTTTTTTTTTTCTTTTTTTTTCTTAATTCGCTCGAGTTGTAAATCTAGGTCCCGATTCAAAAACCATATTGCTTCGCGTTATGAAGAATCAGACCCAATTACAGTTACCAGCCATTATTATCAAATTTTAGACAGTTAATTAAGCCTCATATCGTACCAATGGAACTTTCATACTTTCGAGGAATAGAAAGATACTCTGGAATTGAATTATGTTGTGTTTATCTATTATTATGTTGACAACTTGGTAAGCACCTGAAATGATAAACCATTATGAATTAGTATCACATAAGATTAATATTCAACAATGCATGTACATTATACGAGCGTGAACATGAGTATTCAAAGAGTTTTACAACGTCACAACGGCAGGTTGAATTGTAATCAACATAATCGACGCAAATATCGATATTCATGAATATTCATATAGGTCAATAACGGTTATGACTTATGACGGTTATTTTCAATCAGCTGGTGCACGCTTGCAATTTGAATTTCTACACAAAGCGTATTTTGCACGCAAATTATCGATATCATTTTGAGCATTCAGCTGATACGCTAGGGATAACAACATTCAGAGGTATCGTCCATTCTATTATAGTGTAACATTACATTTATAGTAATATACATACATGGGTCGAGTCAGTAGTTATACGCTCATGATTTAAGAGTATGTCCACATAAACATTGTAAAATGTGCTGTAATCAAATACACAATCAATATTATTTGCAATCACTCATCCAGACCAGTGACTTGTGCACCAAGAAAACATTACACACTGAAACTAAATACGCTGAATGTATATAATTACCTAACCATAACAGGCGCCATGTGTACACTTGAGTTGCAACGCGATATGTTTGCATAATACGTTTATTCCTTATACCGTCAGGTGTAAAAGATGTGAGCCCCATAAGATCAGTAAGGATGACTGAGCCTTGGACGGCTACAGGTGAGACTTCTGGAAATGTGTCAATATAAATGAATTTGTGTGAGTTGCAGTTGGATACGTTCTGTTTGCTTTCGGGGCTGTCCTCGTTGTGATTGGGACAGCATCCATCATTTATCTGTGTTACATTGATAGGTAAGCTTACATAATGAGAAATTGCGCTATGGTTACTTTTCTGTTACAATTATATTTGTTAACTAAATATATATATTTACTTACTGGGCTCTCATTTGCTCGTTGTTATTTTTAGTTTGGAGGGGTTGGGGTTTTTTTTAATTGGCGTCATTCTATGCGTTTAAACTTGTACTATGTATATCTACTCATGCACTGCATCATGGTGAATTAAACAGCAATCACGACATGGGTGTAATGTTCAAAGTAGTACATTTATCCTCACAGTGCTGAGAGAAAACGTGAGAAGGACAACCTGCACTTAGTCGGGCGATACAACAAGATCCGAATCGCTAAGCACAACGAAATTAACGGGCGAATCACTGCAGAGACATTGGGACCATACGCCTTAGATTTGCAGCCGCCGTACGTGAATCCTGCTGTCCTATATGAGAATGCTAAACCCGGCGGCACCCCCAGCATAGACACGGACAGTGTGTTCACAGACTATGTCCCCAAATCCACGCCGACCCCTGATGCAGACTCAGTGGTTGTGACCGATCTGGATGCAGCCCTGGAAGACCACCGCGATTCAGTGTTTCTCGTGACTGGAGAAAGTAAAGATGTGGTGTCTTCGTTGAATTCGCCTTCTTTGGACGGCACTCAGACATACATGTACAGGACGTATCGCCATGAACCGCTGCCTGATACCACAGAGATTGAATACTCCATTCAAACCAGTGGTAAAGTGTGAATTGTGAGATTGAATTATGATATTGGTTTAGCAACGTTTAAATGCACTGCCCTGTAAGTTTCGATTCGATAAGCCATCGTTATCATTAAATGTTGCATGCAATGTGCCTGACATGTATAGTTGTATAGCACAGATTTATTACTGTTATTCGTTATATTAAAAACACCTTTCTCTTGCCTCCTTACAGTGCAACTCATTCTGAAGTCCGGGTGCAACTGGTTTTCGATTTTCAGTTTTTGTATTATGTACAGTTCACTACTGCAATTAATGATTAATCAATGGTCATATTCGTTTGGTCATTCATGAATGTCATAACGTGCCAATCGTTGTTTAAAACTACAAAATAATTGGATTTTCTGAGAAAATTAGAGTCCGTATATGAATCATGAGAACATTTGAAAGCTTTCATTGTTCAAACCATCGATGTTGCAGACTTTAACATAATACATCTATAGATGAAACATTGGCTATTGCAGCAATGATTGAGCCAATTAACTAAAATCTTCTCTCGAAGCTAAACAACCTTTAACAGCTTTGATAGTAAATATTCCCAAAATTCCATTGCACACTTTGTTCTCAACTTCAACATTTGAAGTTGACATAACGTTTGAAGTTGAATGCTTCAACTTCAACATTTGAACTTGCCATCATGCAGATTAAAATAGCGTCATAACAAAAAATAATTGAGCACAGGAATGTTAGTGTCATACCAATTAGAAACAGTTCGGAAGCCCGAAAGAACAGATAAATCCACCAAGCTTTTGCTGTTATATCCTTTTAAGAAAATCCATTCTTAGGAGCATTATAATAAACACTCAACGTGTACATGTAGTAATCCTATATATCCTTAACTTAGCCGAAAGTCAACGTCTTTCATATTCCTAGTTGAACATTGTGCTTAATTGGTCTTCATATATTTTGCAAGATTTGTTTTTGCAATGAAGTGATCGGTGAGACATCTGAAAATTCAGTCTTATTGCTTTCCATGCATAAAATATGTGAAAACATGCACAGAAATCCTATAATTTTATTAATTACCATATAAAAATATTTTAACCACTAGATCAAACTAATGACTCAGAATAATTCTGGGCACAATCACAGCTTGAAAAAAAAAAAAAATTAAGGATTCAAAATTATATAAAAACCAGCAAATTATTTGAATTCTGAAGATATTAATGATAAAAAATAAATAAAATGAAGAAAACAAGAGATAAACTTCATAAACAGTGATCCAATAAGATTGAGGTTCCAAGCCAAAGCAAGGCCAATTTAAAATGCCTGCCAATCCATGTGGTATCTTCATTTCACACAGAATTTAACAAAAAATTTTAATCAAGACCAATGCATGTAACATTTAGATTCCGTAAATAAATCATTGCAACGTTATATCAGAGCATCATTGACTGAATTTCGGCTGAAAAGGCTCCAAATCCAAGAGCGAACATTTGCCGTCCAGCATGAGTTCAACCAGAGCCTTGCCGGTGGCAGGGGCGTTGAGAATGCCCCAACAGCTGTGACCAGTGGCTACGAACAAGCCATCAATATTTGGCACCCTGCCAATCAATGGCAGCCCTGTGGACACTGAAGGCAAGTAGCAAGCTTGCGTTTGAAGGACGTCGGTGAAATCTGAGCAGATATCTAAGGCCATTTGTTGGATGTGGTCGCAGGAATCTTGTCGGATGTCGCGTGGATCCCTAGGAAGGGGAGTTGCGTCTCCTTCTCCGCTGATGTATACCGTGCCATCCGGACGTGGGTACACCTCAGGAGACCTGTCACGTGACCTCCGCTTGCGATAGTTCACAAAGATCGCGTGAGGCGTGATGCAGGGTTTTGCTCTGAAGATGACACTGTGTGCTCTCTGTGCTTCTACTCGACACAACTTGAGTTTTGAGCATAATTCATCTGACCAGGGTCCCATAGCAATCACAACTTTGTCTGCTTCCAGGATTCCTTCGCTGGTTTTGACGCCAGTCACGCGACCATTGTGTACCACAATGTCTTCAACGATTGCATTCTTAACTTCGCATGATGCATTCTCCAGGAAGGCCAGAGTCAGTTTGTACGGATGAACCTGTAGAGACAGTTCCCTCAAACGACACCTCAATTAGACTTTAACACGTGCTCAGTAAAACAATTCATTGGATCATGAGAATACATGAGGTAAAAAAGTTAATATGACCTGAGCAGTGTCCGCAGTTGACCCAATCACAGATGACTTGACCGCTGCACCGTCCAGCCATTCAGGAATCTCTCCATTCTTTAATTTCCTCTTCTGACCTGAAAATAAGACGCAATAACTCCTCACTGAAAACATTGATGAAATGTTGATGACCGATATAGAAAGAAAGTTCAGGTAGAATCCAATCAAAACACAAATACGCCAAATTTCAGCAATTTCAAAAAATAATTAATGGAATGAAGTTCAATGAACCAAAATAATTTGCACAAATTCATGATTACTGACCTTCTTCAATTGTAACTGATAAAGTGTCCAATCTCCTACAACACAGAAGAAAAGAAAAGAGAAAATACAATAAGATAAAAATTTAAATAAGTTTAACTTAAATTTAAAGTTTCAATTTAAACATGGAAGAAGTCAGAAGATGATAAACGTCCAGTAGTCTCCTGAAACAACTTCCCAGAAGATAGAAGAATGTCACATGACAGTTTAGAGGTCACAATGCAGGGTGCTCACCTGTAATCACAGTCTTTGAATCGAGCATCTTGCGACAGTTTCATGTGCATTTCAAAGCTGCATTGCGCCAAGGGCCCCACTTCAAAATGGTCGCACCAGTGCTTGGCGAGGAAGCCTCCAGCTTTACCAGACGCACCACAAGCGGGCGAACAGCGCTCAATGACAACAGCTGAGACATTGCGCTCAGCAAGATGAAACGCTGTTGAGGCTCCAATAATGCCTCCGCCACAAATCACAATGCGCATTCTGCACAGAAAACGAAAATGAGCCAGGAGGAATTAATCGAGAATCATTTAACTATCGACAAATTTTCCCATAATTCTAGATAATCCAATCTCCAAAGAGGCACATTATTTCAAGCTTATAGATTAAAATAAAGTACATACGGAACAATTATATTTGTTGTATTATTGGATCGATGACAATAGAATTTTAATAAGTTATTCGTTACAGTAGTTTAGCAGAGCACAACAAATTGAAGAAATCTCAATTCAACTGACTACTGATGATCATTGGAGACTACTGTACATATACAAAAAAGATCTACATGTATTTCTAGCAGATTCCATGGCGTAAGGGAAGAAGCTAGATAGCTTTATGAACAAAAGAATATTCTAGGGGAACCTATATCATATCATAACAATCGATGAGTCAACAAGATAAAGTAGTAAACTAGTCTCCTTCTAGTATATTCTACATTATTCCGATTCTTTTGAATCGCTCTTCATGACAATTATTTTGCAACTTTTTATGTGTACAACCCTACCATAATTGATGAGCTTATTTTAATTTAGTTGTTAGAAATTAGCACTGGCACTGAACTATATCTATCATATTGTACACAAAAATATGAAAATGAAAAGTCTCCGAAAGAGAACCATGCATGAATAGGCGCCAATAGGGAATAACTTTATCTTGTTTTCCGACATTTAGATCCTTCATTCAGTATCTCAATAAATGTGACCACGCGTTCGAGTACTTTTGACACGAAAGGGACAAACTGGATTTGATGCTGGCTTTTATGGTTTCTATTTTGTTGAGGAAGAAGTTGCTAAACTCAGATGTCATTGCTTGGCTGTTAGTGTGGACAGGCAATGTTAGAGTTTTCTGTTTCCCAAGCAGTCCGGACACAACATCAAACATTTTCTTTGGCCCTTGGCTGTGTTCGCCGATCAAGTTATTATAATATTTTGATTTTGTCTTTTTTCAGTAGAGTTCAGTATGCGTCTATTTTCACCGAGAGCCTCTCAGTGTACCTGCAGACCAGTTTTCATCCAGCGTCGCTCGCATAGCCGCCGTTCTTGCTTGAGGAGTCGGAGTTCATCTGTATACCAAGGTGACTTAGTTTGAGAAGGAAGAATTCCAGTTTTGACGGGTGCGTGTTTGTCCAGTAGACCAGAAAGCACATCATCGTAGAGATCTACATATAACTGGGTGTCAGTATTGTGTGTGATCAGATCTGTTCGTTGAGGTAGGGAAGACTGGATTATGTCACCTATGAACTGAGCACAGTCAATCTTTTTCAATGAGCGGTAGGTGATAGGCTGGGATGTCTGAGTAGGAGTCTGGATATCAATGAAACACACAATTGCATAGTGATCGGAGAGAGTCAGATCCAGTGCTGTCACGTGTGGATGAGGGTCGATCCTTAATGTCATTGCAAGGTCAAGGGTGTGACCACTTCGATGCGTTGGAGTGTTGACGTGTTGATCCAGGCCATAAGAGTGTATCAAATCCATGAAATTACGACTATTAGTGCATTCAGCATTGTCAATGTGGATATCAAAGTCTCCAATGATCAAAAGCTGACCGCTGTTCATCACCAGATGCTCAAGTAGATCATCAAATTCATCAAAAAAGGCCTGCGTTGAGGATGACGGCAGTCTGTACATAACAACCATGCATATGTATATGGCTATATGCAGTATTAGCTAACATACTACAGCAATAAGCCAAAGTACCATTCACAATTTGCCCGATTCATCCGTGCAGTTGAACCACCTAAATGAACCACCTAGCACTCAGTAGTACCAGGCTATTACATACATACTATACAGTATACTATAGTCTATAGTATATACGCATATAGCTGACATACTACAGCGAGCCCAATGGGTCTCAGGTATACAGACCAGGCCTCGCCCGAGAATCTGTGCTATTATGCATATAATAATAATTATAATACGGCATCCTGCCATCACTTCTAAGCAAGTGAAGTAACTCGCGATGTTTATAACACCAGAAATGCATTCTTAATCAATTACTTAATTGAGAGAAACGCATAATACCACCTGTCAAATACACTTTAACAATAATAAAGCAAATTGTCGCCAAAAATAAAACTGTAGAGACTTGTCGGACGACGACGGAAACTGCTGTGTACCAAAGCAAAATATTGTCTGTCAAAAGAAAAAAATGTACCGAACGCCCCTCAGCGAACGAGAGATAAGACGTTATGATTAAGAATATTCCCCCATCAAAGACTCGATCACAGCACTCCAGCACAGATGCATCTATTATCGGCTGAGTCCCCGCGTAGATTTTCCGAGCTGAATAAGGTCACCGCATTAAAGTTAGTTAATTACCGAAGCAAAATAATTATTACTGGAGAAGTCACTTCGGAAATTTATTATTAGCGTTTACGTTATTCACATAAAAACGACGAAATTTTGTGTTTGTAACTATAAATGTAGGGCATGCATGCATATGTATATTGAGTTTATATGGCCTAGGCAAACATCGAGAAGAACGTATAATATTTGGTATGACCTATGCATAAAATAATGAGGCTATTACTATTTATTTTGATCTTGCGTGCTGCGTGAGAAAGGAAAAGGGATAAATTTGGCGGTAATGCTTCGTCATTTCGTCCTGGGAGCCAATGAGCATTGCATGAGCACCACAGTCCACAGATAGTTGAATGGTCTATGTTGAGTGCAGACCTCTTTCTTAAATATGGGCAGATTAACTACATTAAGAGTATGAGGCCGGAAGGCTCAGGAGGGGAGCGTGGAGTGTTGTGTGGATGTGATTACATCACCATCTCCTTGTGGGTTGTCATGGTTATACAGAGTACAGGTACGGGGATGAATGCCCCGGTTCTCCTATTATTATTTTGTGTTATCTTAATTTAAAATGGAAAACGTGAGAGCAATGCTATAATTTAACTCACTCTACCAGTGCCACCGAGAAGCACAGCTTGCTCCACAAATAACATACATATCTTACAATATACATATACATGTACACTATTTTGTGGCTTGCTCAGCCAGTTGGCCGTTGACCGCCTGCAGACCAGGCTACGTGCATATCATGCATGAAAATAAATCACCTTGAAAGGGTACTTAGTTCGAGGCCCGGCCGTTCACAAGGCGTTATTTAAATTTGTGACTTACACATGTACGCAACATGCGTTTCGAAATTATCCAACAACATTCTGACAAACAAACAAAATCACATTCAGAAAAATTTCAATTTATTCCATCTACACTTTTTTCGATATTCATTGTATAATGTATATACTATTATACCTAATATCTACGCGTGTCAACTTATCAACCTCTGTCATTCACCAGTAAATCAATCGTATGTAACTTGGCTCAAACCAATTCACTTCTTGATTAGTTATTTTGTTGTTTATTTATTTTCCTTAGCTAATTCTAAGAAGTTGAAAGAACCACAAAAATAATAAAGAGGATAATCAGATAATGTTCTCATCTGTGGAAGGAACCGTGTTGTGAAGCAGTGTTGCCCATTCGCTTTGAGTGGCGGTAAAACTCTCCTGTTTCAAATGCACTTAGTCACATGACATAAATTAAAAATTCCAAGGAATAACCTCTAGTCTTAATGGATTGAATTCTGAGTAGAACAATCCAATTCCACATGAAATAATTACCGCAATATTTGACACTATCGATCATTCGTGCATACATATTGCAATGGACACCAGACAGAGGCAAACACTTCGTATTCTGTGTATCACTCACCATATGATACCATCACTCACCATATATAAACCCAATTCAGACGAGAAATTACTGATCTTATATTTTTATTCAAATACTTTAACGGTGCCATGAATGTTGATTTTACTTCTATAGTTGTAAAACGCTGTTTTCATACCCGACTGCGTTCGGGTCCGTTCATTGAGCTTTTGACGCCAACCCCAAGGACTGATTCCTTTATAAATTTCTATTTTAATAGAGTTGCTCACATGTGCAATATTTTACCGCTTGAAATTCGCTCGGGTTTATCTGTGTCCACTTTTAAATCAAAACTATTATCTTTTTATTCGAACAAAATGTGTTTTTATGATGTCAATAACTCATGCACGTGGACCTCTACCTGTAGATGCGATGGCTTTTACCATACTTGATTTTACCCTAATTTCCTTTGTTGCCACTGTAATTTTTTTTTTTTTTTTTTTTTTTTTTTTAAGCTGGCTCTTCTTCTTATGGGTTTTCCTGTTCTGCCATGCTGTTGCATGCATTGATTATATCGTACATATTATTTTTGCATGCATGAAGCTTAATAAAAAAACACAAAATAAAATAATAAAAATATGGCAGGCCCTTCGACGGCTACGATGAAGCTATACCAATACAAGCCGTTTCTGTATGCTTGTGACTATGCTAGTAGTTGTCGCTACACTATTAGGTATACAAGTACGCTATATGTTAATTAATACCGTACAAATGGCAATATGCGCTTATGAACGTTCATAAGTGCATGCATATAATTACACAGTGAATCATAATAAATAATAATAAATTTATTTTATATAGCGATCATAAAATTCACAAAAGTCTCTGACACGCTGTACAGAAATATTAAAAAACAATTATAAAGTATACAAAGTAAAATGCATAAATAAATCCTCCCTTTCTTCCAGTTTATCTAATTAGCTCGACCTAATATATAGCTTTCAACACAGGCTATAGTTGTGGTTTGATGTGAGTGTTTAATTATGCACCTCGTGTCGATGCGTACTTTGCTCTTTCGTGTCAAGGGAGTAATATTGAAGCGAACTGCTCTGTGTTACAATTATTTATTAAAGCAAAACGATCGTGCGGCTCGTTGGTCTAGGGGCATGATTCTCGCTTAGGGTGCGAGAGGTCCCGGGTTCGAATCCCGGATGAGCCCAAATTTTGAGCGGCATAACTGACGAGTTTTGTTTTATTCTAGGAATCTGGTAGTCTCGTTCCAAGACTCAATATTGGCATCACCCCCAGATTAAAATATAAAAAGAGAAGGAAACAGAACAGTATGCAGGAAATGAGATTTAAAAAAGGAGGAAAGAAAGGAGTGAAAAAAATTAAATACCCTACCTATCTAGCCTACAACTAAAAATATAATATAACTTCTTTTTTCTTTCTTTTTTCTTCTTTTTTTTTTTCCATACAAACAAACAAATTCACAAACACAAAACACATTCACAAAAGCCTAAAATAAAAGGCTGTCGATGAGAGATGAGTGGCTGCTTCATGCAAGTGATAATCATTTTGAGGTCTACGACACAGGAACATGGGCCTTTTTTAACTCTTTATACCACATCATAAAAGGATATGGAGTTAGGAATCTAGAGGAATCTCGGTAACATGTACATTTTATACAGACAGACATTCCAGTGTTTAATTTGTCCCTTCTTCGTTATCATGCTTTCTTTTTACTTTTTTTTCTCTCTCTCTCTCTCTCTCTCTCTCTCTCTCTCTCTCTCCTCTCTCTCTCTCTCTCCAGCCCATTCTCCACACAAATATGTGTGGATAGACACGAACACCATTTCACGCATATACGCCTGTATATCAACATATAAAATATGCGCATATACCGTGTGTAAAAAGGCGCATATACCATGTGGGAAATTGACCAATCAGCGATCAGATTTCTGCTCAAGTCGTCGCCCATGGCAACCATATTGTAACTTCGTAT
>KB310592.1:39428-60413 GCA_000328365.1 Capitella teleta
ATCAAGTTATCAAGTATCAGCCAACTCACCCTGGTCAACGACGATAGTCGAGTAGACCTATTAGTGAGCAGTCTCTGAGACACTGTTTTTTTTTTTGTTTTTTTTTTTTTTTTTTGGGGAGGGGGGGGGTTATAATCGACGATCATTTCGAATCCTCGGTTACATTACGGATTATCTATTCCCTTGGGCGAAACCGAAAAGTGGCCAGTGCTCCGACGCTCGAAGGCTCGGCGTTTTGATTCGTGTTTCAGAAGGAACATGGATCGAAATGTAATAAATGTTTAAATTACGGCACCAATAGTTATGGTAAATAAATAAAATTGGAATCAATGAATGAGGAATATAATGAATTTTTTCCACTCTGTATACATTTTACTATATTGGGCCTGCAGGTTGCCGATTGAAATCGTGAGATATGAAAAGCCGCTCATGAAGAAGGTCAGCATTTCTTCTTTTCCTGGCTTCAATTAATAATGTGAAAGAGTAGATATCGCGAAGTAATAAAGACTTTGTTAATGGTGAAACTAAGCATAATATCGATGTGTGTTTATTCGGAAACCAGATTCATAACGCTCGGTCTTCTAGATCAGGAGCACTGGCCATTTCAAGGTTTCGCCCAGGGAGCCAATGAGATCGAATATTCAGGCTCGGATACTGGCGGATTTGCATTCCAGCAGTCCTCAGATCGTGTCACCAGTGTTCATTGGCCGAAACCCTCCCTCGTAACAGGCGTTGTGACGGTCGTGTTATTTGGAATTACATTCCTATATAACTGAATCACCGAAGATACTAGTATAGTGTTGAGATCTGTTGACAGAGCGTGTTTTTACATGTTAGAAATAAGGGAAAAATTGAGAGACACGTGTGTGTATATTGTTGATATGAATGGCCGGTGAAGTTATGACTGAAGTGAAATTCAGCAACCGACGGACGTTATGAGAATACAAGTTGCCCAGCAGGTACAGCAATGCTGCGGAGCAAGATCGTTTTTATCGCCCTCTCAATGGAACGAATGACGCACTCGAAGCGGATGTGACGTATGTCTGTCAAACATGGAAGCTCAGCTGAAGTGAAAGTTTCCCTTTTCTCTTTACTTCAATCTTTTGTTTCTCGTTGATATCGTTTACTTTGTGTGACGGAACTGAAGAAATAGTTTAGAACACATC
The DNA here is from genome assembly GCA_000328365.1 of Capitella teleta. NCBI lineage: Eukaryota > Metazoa > Annelida > Polychaeta > Capitellidae > Capitella > Capitella teleta. Next base: position 40,595 of record KB310592.1, read on the forward strand.
TAGAATATTGTTATGCATCGAAAAATCAGCTGATAGGATATACCGAAGAATGGAAAAGTCTGGTGAGTTGGCTTTCAGTTTTCTCTAGTCTATTCGGTATTCCCACGTTTATCATTATGATTCTCAGTCATTGACTCAGACACTGTGACTCAGTGAGTTAGTCTCTGATTTTGATTCACACATTTGATTAATGCAGTTTTCTACCTTTGATTTGTTGAATAGAGAGAGAGAGAGAGAGAGAGAAATCATTTATTTAACAACAACATACATCAATGTGAATTAAGCGGGGAGAAAAAAAAATAATAATAAATTAAAAAATAATTTTTTTTGATAGCACAATTGAATTTTATATTACTAAATATTAAACTATTTGTTGAGACTGTTGACACTTGACTTGTAAGTGTTGTTCTAATGATATTGATAATGGGTATGATAATCACAAACTTGCATGACAAAGTCACTTTGAAAGTGACACTCACACTGACAGTCACAGTGCAGAATGCTGAATGCACTGGAATATTACAATAATATTAATACATTAAATTTTTTATCTGTTACCAATGGCTAGGCCTACAGACTAGTTTACTATATTTAATATTTACTAGTAATACTTACAGAGTGAGAATTAGCTTCCAATTGTTGACGAGATGGAAAGAGAATTCAATTACTACTAGTAACTCAGTCACTCAACAGTGACTGTGGTAGTCCTGCTCAGTGAGGCATGTGTACCTGATAGAATGATGATCAAAGTGGACTAAAGGCATTTATTTAACATGAAACATTATCATGATATTATCCGTGATAATTGTGTGACTATAATGGTGATGTAACTACAATATTTAGTACTAAGTCAGTTGATTAAGTAGTAGTAATTGTAGCCGTTTTTAGCCTAAGCCTATGGAGCACAGTTAGGATACTGTAGAACAGGAAATTTTCCCACCGCATTAATTTTTCGTTATATTTGCGGTCACGATCGACTGCAAAAATTAGATGCCCGTGAAATCCTTCTGGGCGATCTTATAATGTGACCCTACGCACGACCGCAAATAATTGGTGCCACGAATAAAGGCCTGAGCCATAAAACCGCGAAATTTGCAGTCCACGGAAATTTCCTGTTCTACAGTAGTATGTACAATATGATTAGATTGAGCTTAAAATTAAATAAATTATGATAAATTAATTGAGACAGTTAATCTGTCTCACTCCGAATTGTCTAATCTGGGACCCTATTTTCTTCCCTAAAAACTTTGTACATGGCAGGTTTGATCTATAGTTCTCCGAAATCCTGCTCAGTGAATCAATCGCTTACATCGGTACTTTGAGTCTCTGTTACAGTGTTTGAGAATCATGAGGTTCTTCATTCCTCAAATCTTCCATTTAGTATGACATAAGAAAAATTATCTCTCCATCATGCCATATTCCTGTGAGCTGTTTTGTCAATTGATATTTGCATTTAGGCTGTGTCTTGAACATGGGCACTGAAAGTATCAAGTCTCCATTCCTGTAAATTTCCCCAATTTAATACTGAAGTAGACTCTGAATCTACTTTTAATCTAGTAATAAATCTCAACGATCAAATATTTGACCAGCGTATCTCCAACTTGCCTGAGTTCATGACTCCATTTCAAGTATTAGGTTACCATTTTTTTATTCAATTTATAATTTCTAGACTTGGTCAATACTCAATGCTAAAATTTTCACAAAATACCAGTATATGTCACTCCCCAAGGTTTGAAAATTTAGGCCCTCAAAATAAACAAGTATTGATGTATTTTGAATTTTCTGCTGCATTATTTTCCTTCGCTTTCAGGGTTCATTTTATCATATTGTTTCATTTTCTATTTGTTGTTTTTCTCCCCATTCAGATTTGATGATAGAGTTTTGACGTAACCAAAAATAAAACTCTTTCATCTCAAATTTAATTTTTCACCGCTTTTGCTCAGAAAAAATCCACCATTTTTATTGTGAATGATTTGTTTGACCGCTGGTCAGTTGGATTGTAGCCCCCTTGACTACCTCCTTGAAATCTTCTGCTTATGCCATCCCTTTTTCTCGTAGTCCATTGTTTTGTGACTTTTGTCCATCGTTAGTTGTTTGTGCCCTTAAATTTGATCTGAATGCATGGTTAGCAGTTAGGGCACCTGTCGTAGTACATGTAGTGGGCAGTGCGTCCAGAACCCAGCTCTACACTTGCACTGAATGGTGAATTGTGCGATTTCAGGTAAGCATACTTATCGCATATTTACATGCTCTGCTCAGTCTGATTTGTCAATCTGGAAGAATGGAATCTATGACTTTTATGATTACTCTATTGATTAAGGTTTGATTCCTGATATGTTGGCATTTTGCATTTTTTGTTAGTTCTTGTTGGTCTCATTTCATGAATTATTCACTCCATTCATGATGATGGTCATTATTATTATTAATGGCTCATACAAAGAGCTTTATAATTATTCATAAATCATAATTTATTTCAAACTATTACGTGATAAATTATGAAAATGCAATTGCATCCTTTAACCAGAACAGCCGATTGAATCATAACACTTGCATTCAGCCATTGCATTTGCATTTGCCTTTATCAATTCACAGCGTTGAATTGGAACGATGACTTATAATAACTAATGAGTAGTAATGACTGATAGCTACTCACTCAGCACATATTGCTCATATTGTTAGGCAATATGAGCAATATGATAGCCTAGCAATATGTGGCTCATATTGCTAGGCTATAAAATTGTGCAGGAAAATGTGAAATATTGCTACTGGTATGTTAGCAATTATCATCGATTGCAAAATAAAGAGGCATGAAATACCTTGCCCTAGATTGAGTAGGTAGTAAATAGCAATTTTATATCATATACCAGTATAGCCTAACAGTACATACTGCCTACCGGTGTATTTAATTATATTTTGATGCGCGATGAATTTCATGGCCGCAAAAGTTTGCAGATTTACCTTATTGTCCACCGGGGTAATTCACTAATTTGTAAAGGATATTTTGTCGACTTGTTCAGGTGGCCATAATTCCTGGACTGACAGCCTCACTCCACTTTCTGCACTCTGGCCTGGATTCTAGATAACAAAGCTTTCTAAATGCATCAGCATTTTTATCTCTAGATACAGTCATTAAAATTCGTATTGGAGGACTAGCCTCCTTTGCTTTGTGATTCTACTTAGTTTTAATTCAAGTGCAGATAACTGACTTGTGCATCATCACTTGGTGAAGTGCGCTGCTCAGCCACCTGCAGCCTCTTCAATCAGCTCACTTATTAGTTATAACATTTCTTCTGATTCTGTTCACTCTGGTGTATATTGCACTGAATCGTGTGAAGTCCCCGCTCGTTTTATCTCACATACCGCTTATTCGAAATTCCTTGAAGCCAGGCCTCGTTGTATCCCTGCATACCCGGTACATTACTCTAATATTGCGGTACGTTTATTTCATGATTTATCTAACGATATGCAGAGCGGCATGAGTAATGTTATGGCCCCTTGAAACCCCCTGTGCTTTCAGGTTGGCATTTTAATTACAATTTGAGGTTTAAAACCTCTTTCGCTGCACTTACATGTATAAAAGTTATATTGGATTTTATGTTTTAAGTTTGATTGTTGTATTTGAATGGAGTTTACCTCTTCACAAGTTCTGGTTTACTTTGATCAAGTTTAACAGTTTGATGTTTGCAATTTATAATTAATTACAAATTAAATCTTAGTGAATTGAGTGAGTATAAGCTGTATAACTAAACTCGAGGGTTTCATATCTTCAATCACCAAATATGTTTGTTTTTGATTAAGTTTTGTTATCAGTTGCCGATAACAGGAATTTGTTCAATCTATTAATTTCCATGTTGAGCCCCTTTGCGTGCATACGGAATCCAACGCGACAGTTTATTCCTTCAAATCTGAAAACTGAGAAACCATTCTTGTTTAAACATATCCGGATTTCTCTGAACCAACAACTTCAAAGACAGAATTCGCCGCACTGAATCATTGAAATGCATGAAATGCGTCTGTTGGGTGGTGCGCATGCGTTGAATGAGTTTCAGTTTGCATGAAGCAATCAGATCCAGTTAAGCCGCATCAATCGACGCGTAATATGCATCTATTTGCATTTCATGTCAGTTGAATGAGATCGGTTCCCCAATCAGGGCCACTGGCGTTATGAATTCAAATGCCCCCCTCCCCTTGCGTATTCAGTACTCATGGACTTCTATGGTGTAGTTCTGTCCATCTACTTGAGGCATATTCACAGCGATTGGGTTACGGCATTCTGCAGAGCATAGACACTAGCCTCTTATAATATTTTAATATATTATATTCATAATAGTTATCATTATTGTTATTAAGAAACTAGTCTTTCTAGATATGAAGATCTGTGTTGTGTGCTATTGTCTGTAGTACACAGTAGACACCTGTGCGTCACTATTGCGTATTCAATTAAATGAAGGTGTTTTGGCAGCCATGAAGTCTGAATTAATACCGTGATTTTTGTTCACTGGTAGTTGCTTCATTTGTATGTACATAATAAATGCGCGTATTCGAAGCCTCCGGGTGGTCGTCATGTAGACGGAAGGTGTTGACTGTTGACATGCTGACATTGCTTTCTAGTTGAGTATATAATTCTAAAGGACCATAAAAAAAAAAAAATGGAAAAATCCTTTCCTGTTGTAATCGCTCCATGAAGCATGAAATATTACATTGAATGCCAATTTAGAGCGTTGTGAAGGAGGCGCTGCTTCGTCGTCATAATTTCTCTCTGAAAACATTTTATGACCATTATTCTTTTGCTGCACTCCCCTGTATCCATGGTAACCAACGTGTTTTTAATATGGCATAATCATTTATTAAGTGCACATGCGGACGAAGGTGATATTTATTATTCACTGATTCGCCTGTTACCGTGGTGAGTGAGCGGCGCAAGCGGCAATGTAACGGTCACAAGAGATTTCATTGGGAAGGGACATCCATGGGAGACTTATGGCGGCCGTGTCTGCTACTCTGCTACTGTATTGGGTTGCCTTATCATGAGCCATTGGTGCTGAGAGGGTTGCTGTACTCCCTCCCGCCATTGCCCTCTGGATACGAAGAATAAAACCTTTGATTACAAGAAAATGGATTTTCAGCCTGCGGAGGCAAAATATCATGCATGGCAGTTCCTTATTCAGAGTGTTAATATGATGACTCTTTTGATCGGTTTTGTGGTTCATTAAAAAGTATTGCCCACTTTTTGTGTGGAGTGACTCAAAGGACGAGTGTCGTCGGATGAGTCATCCCACGTGACACTTCTTTTGCACATTACAGCATTGCTTCCATGCTCTCATTGCATAATGTTACAGCTGCTCACTTCTCATCCGCGGGGATCAATATTCAGATGGAGAGAACGAGAGAGAGAGACTGGCTCCGTGTATCCGTATATTCTATGAGGCTGGTCTCTAAAGAGAGACCTCACTAACAATGAAATCTGAATAACAATTATGCCGAGTTAACCTCATTTCTTCTCCCATATTTTAACGTTTTTCAATGGATTTTCTTTTGGGAAATTTGAGTAATCTGAGACGCGCGCACAGCAGACACGATTAATATCTCCTTTTGAGAAATTTCATTGAAATGAATCAAATTCATGATATACCGTATGTAATCGTTAAATTTGTGATTCCGCTTGTGAGCTTGGTGGACATTATTCTGATTGCCTGTCAAATGGGAAGTCGGGACGCTGGAATGCATTGCATCTCATTCTCGTGATCTCTCAGTTGGCGATTTTGAGGCTGAATGTGTGGCTATGAATCGTGGCAGGTTAGCCGGCTGACCGCATCGCCATGTTCTCGGGATCGACCTGTTCAGTGATCATTGTGGGATTATCCTGGTGATAGAGTGAATTTGTATTACGTAACACTTGATTACATTTCGTCTTTGGATTCTTTAGCTTTTCGTTCTTACCCTCAGGCTATGCGTTTTTATGTTAATTTAATCAATTCTGGTGAGATTTATTCAGTTTAGGAACTTGCATTGAGTTGAATTTGCATTGAAACAACCACTTCACAGTAGAGTTTTTGTTTCACAGTAGAGTGTTTCCACCACTCAATTATGGCCACAATCAACATAACTTTCTCGATGATTTGATTTTGAATTTCAACTGTCAAGTAAGTGACAACAAGCTTCTGCAGGGTTACTATTTTTGCTGGACGAATTTTTACCGAAAAAAAAAAAAAAGAAAAAAGAATCCAGCTTTGGTCAAGTACCTCTCGCTGCTTGCTGCCCCTCTTCCAGACTGTTGATGATGAGTGTTGGGGGGCTGGGGGTATTGAGGGGGTTGGGGTTTGCCACCTGAGCTACGCAATCGAATCATTGCTTGATCTAGCCTTCAAATTTGTGTATGTAATTACTTGTATACCTTCAACCAGTGTTAGAAGTAAGCCGCCTGTCTGTAACCCGAGCTTTTACTGCTAATTGCAGCCGCACTCACCCTGGCTGAAACGACTCTTGTCTTCTTCTAATTGCCTTGTTCAGCAGACCGCGATGCCGTCTGATATTTACGCTCGGAACGAACTGAGGTCGTCGACCTCTCCAGGGAGTCATGGCGCAGATCCAATGATACGAGATCTGCGTTGTTATAGCATACAACGCCCATCGAAGATGTGAGGCTACGTTATTAGATTCAGCGAATACCCATATTGATGCAAGAGCGCTATGATTCCACATCGAGATTGAATGCAATTATCTACTTGGTTATCACTCAGGAAGAGACTGGACTCGTGAGGGTACTTTTTATCACTTCTACTCATAATGAATGATTGACTGAGTAGGTGATGTTCTGCTGCAATATACGATGATGATATATGGTGCGTCTTTGTTTCTACTGGCGAATTATTCAGCGTTGAACTCCTGCTGTTGTTCAAATTGATGCAATTGACTAGGCTTTTCTTCGTTTCTTTGCTGAGTCATCCTTTAAGGGGAAAAATGGCGGGAATAAAAGAAAAATGATCGTCTGGAGGTCGTTGTCCGCTCGTCTTTTTCCCCTCCATTCCTGCCATCAGAGGGGAATTGTTTACGGAGGAAGGGGTGTGAGGGGATGGGGTGTGAAATAGCGTCGCTGTTTCATGCTCAATGTATTTCAGTGAGATCATCTGATCAATTGCGCTTCGATGCCTTTTACGTGTCGTAATGCCAATCATAACGTTGTTTTCAATGCGTTATGATTATGATGCCCTGCTTGGGGTGAATATTTCCTCTGTGAATTAGGTTAGGCAGGCAATGTTGTGATTCTCAATTTCTCGTGGAGCAACATGTATCGGGAATTTGTCGAGGCTTCATGTTCACGATTTCTGGAGGATTTTGTTCGCTGGTTCGTCTTTCAAAACTTCCGGGTTTGATACGTCAAAATTTATTTACCTTTCTAATATTTCTTCTTTTATTTAAGTGGATTTTTTTTAGCAAAAGTGGTGAAACTGTAAGTTATTATAAGGTCTTATAGTGATGAGGTGTTTTGTTATTTAGGCAAAGAGTCGTCGCCTGTCTTAAAAGGCATTAAGACGAATGGTTCGTTGCCGAAACCGCCAAAGGATGTTGTTCCTCCGTCTGATAGGCCCTCATCTCACACTGTACCCAACATGTCTTCAAGTAAGTACCTCCATTTATTTTTCCTGTCTGCGTTATCCTCGCCCAGATGCCTGTTGGAGGTTTGCAGCATGATTTATTCCTCATGAACTTTTATTGTGTGCGCAAATTAATTGTATTTACCTGTAATGGCATGGAATACGTCGTTGCCTGTGTGAAAGTAGGGGTCATGAGTTCATAACGGTCAAGCATGTAATCATAATGTGCCTATCAAACGTAATTATTATGCATGCATTCGTTATGTAATACATGCGCCAATACCTGCGTCGTGTTTTGAAATTGCCAATTTCGGCATGGCGGCCATTACATGTAGATGCGATCTATTTATTCAGTGATCGCTCTATTTAGGTAATGCACCAGAACTCCCTACCTTATCTCTAGAATGCTTATCATTACATAAGGTTGCTGAGCCAAATTTCCTTGTACTCTACATATACCGGTATATTAGATTGACAACTGATCATTTGTAATTCAACAAAACTCCATGCCCGTGGCAACGTTATGAATGTTGACATCGCACCCTGACGAGCGGACTAATCATTTATTCGCGGCGGCTGCGGCGGCATTGGGGTGGCTGACTCACCAGCAGCGGCAGATCGATGCGGGAAGCATGTTGGTGCCATACTGTAGAAGGGCGAATTTCATCGGATTCTAAGCGCTGTGCCTTACAGGAATATATCCAGTGCCTTAACCATGGCTGAAGTGTACACCCCGAACACGGTCACCCATCATTTATACGCTTACTTGCGGCGGGAAGACAAGGCGAGGAAAAATGTCGATTGCCAAACGACTCAATCGCTGTACGACGCTCAGGCACAACACGATTCCGGAGTTGACACCTTAGATAAAGACGATCGAATGCGAAAGTTCTACGACGATTACGAACAACTGCATTGGCGTAAGCAGTCTGTGTGTGCTTTGCTCCATGCGCTGTGTGCTACTGTCTATGGTAGCATATGCAATATGAAATAAGACTGTGATTTGAGAGAGGAACACGGGTCTTATCTGCTGCCTATGTTAGCCTGTTGTGATTTTGAGCCTTAAGTAGCATTCGCTCTTTGAATATTGCAGCTGTCTTTTTTTTTTCTTTTTTTTTTTTTTTTCAATGCATTGTACTGAAACGTTTTAATCGTATGGTTCATCATATACACGTGAATCACATGCATGATTATTCATTCGCTTGTTGGCTTTCAGTGGGCCCTGTAGTTGGGGTTGTGTGTTATCGCAGCCATTGATGTCTTCGAGGCTTTGGCGTAGATCCAATTGTTGCTCTCTTTCGTATATTTATTATTCAAGAACGTCGTCCCATCGCAGAAAATCGCATTGTAAAACTGAATATTGCTCTGATGTTCCCACAAACTCCATAATGGTGAAACCCAAAACCGGGCTCTGCGTGCCACTGTCTATGTCTGTGTTATACATTTGGCATACTTACATACAGGACAAAGAGTCCCTGGGACATAGCCACATGAGGCGGAGGGGGAACTCCCTTATCGCCATGGGGCTTCTCCGGTTCGTATCTTGTAACTGAAGAACCTGAATTTTTAGCTGTCAAATGCGAGCTGCCTTTAAGTTGATACAATAAAACTTGAATTTAAAAAGAGCCTTCCGGGTAGATACACTTCGTGCGCTTAGTATATGAATAAGTGAATATTAGAGCTCCGCTTTAAGGAAGTGAGGTCTCTGCAAGATCAGCACTCGTTCATTGGATTCCACGGCATGGACCTCATGCTGAATCCTCGCTTTATACCTTGGATAATATTGGAATCCAGCAGTACGTATTCATTCTATGTTGTAACCTGGATAGCAGCACATTAGTAACGAGCAGCTATTGTTGACAATGCCTCTGCCATATTGCATGCAGAGAGGTCGAGGGTCGTGTTTGCTAGCCCACAAGAAAATCAATCATTCATTTCGTCCGCTGCTCTTCTGGTCTTCTTCCTTATTGTGAACACGTTTTGATGATTCAATGATGTCGACGATTAAAAGCTTTGCATGTACGATGCTCATTTTTATGCAAGTTGAGGTATTTCAGTGTTGCTTCCCGTTTCTCGCTACACCTGATTTATGCAATTGTTTTCAGAATCGGGAAGGGATCTTACTTTTTTTTTTTTCTTTTTTTTTGTGATTGCACTCATCCATGTTTTGTCTTTTTCAGAGGACGATGATCTTGGCTTACCTATGTGGAAATCTTACTGTAAGTATATGTTATTACTCTTATATCATGATCTCCTAAGTTTCAAACCAGGGTCTCGCTGGGTTTTTTTTTAAATACCAACAGCTCAATGTTTGAGCTGCGAAAGTTGTCATAATTACACTGACTCCTGGTTAACCAGAACACTGCTAGTAGTGAACCTTGAAATCTTTCTACAGTGCTATCCCAGCATCTAGATATGTTCACCAACGAGTGATTTTTATTTTTATTTTCGGATCCTGCCGCTACACCGCTCTCGTGTTCGCTGTAACACGGTTCTCTGGTAGTTGTTATGACGGCGGCACAGATCTAAAATCTAAACCACATTAGTGATGTAATTGAGCTTTAATACGCAATGCTGTGTGCATCACTGCATATGATTAATCGTCATAGCAACAAGGAAAGTTGAGCTCCTTATTTGGTCATGATGTCCTTATATAGAACTGACTTACGTCAATGCTTTGCACATGATTGCGTTCAGATAGGGAAATACTTTTTTTAGTTCATTTCACTGGAGAGTTCTCAGTTGCAATGGTTGTGGAGAGCAATCGCTATCAACTACTATATTGTGAGTACATGTAAATGAAGAATTTAGATATTCATTATTTGAATAATTCTAGAGGGTCAATATCTAAGTTTAGTTTCTTGTTCATTTCTCAAGTTTTGCTGATGTCATGTGGTTATAGGCTTCTAGTCCAGGGTTATTCGCTGTTGCACAATAAGTTTGTTTACATCAGCTGTCTTCAAGATATCTTACGATGTCTCTTAGAATTCCTGTTATTCGTAATTTTGAGCTTGGATGTATAACTGAAAATGGGTAGGTGGCAGAGGAGTTGTCTGAACCATTTAATAAACTTGTGCAAACTAGTACAATGAGTGTGCATGGATTCGTTGAAGGATGCTTAAGTACTTCATACTTGAGATATACTCTTGAGTTACCAACAGAATCAACCTGCTTTGGAGAAATAGGATTGATTTTAGAATGAGACCTCGGTCTAAGTTTTGTGAATGTGAAGGCAATAGTGGATCATGATTATGATGATAAAGCGTTCTTCTGAATTAACTCTGTATTACTTACAATTATATGTTTTTTTCCTTCCAGTATATCACTTGCAACAGCAGGCCCCGCAGCCAAAGAGAATAGTCTGTCAGCGGGAGGTAATGCTTTAATACGCCCATAGTTTCACTTATTACCCATTAATGATTTTTTTCAGGTTCCGAACAAACCACCGTTTTATGGCAGAGAGTGAGTGGGGGTTATTCATTGTTGAATTGTTTTTTTTTTATTCATGGTTTTATTTTATTTTTTTGATCAACAGATATCATGGCGCTATATCACGTGAAGATGCAGACTTCCTCCTGACAATCGGCGGAGAAGGCAGCTACCTGATAAGGGAGAGTCAGCGCGCAAAGGGACAGTATACCTTAGCTATCAGGTAATAATTGCTTTCGTTCTGTACAATGAAAATTATTTCCAAATTGTGAAATTTCTAATGATTTCTAATGATCATTTTCTTCCATCAGGTTTGATGGCGTGACCAAAAACTTTAAGCTGTACTACGACAGCCAGCATTATGTGGGGGAGAAGCGTTTTGACACAGTCCAGGACCTGGTTGCGGACGGTCTCATCACGTTCTACCTGGAAGCAAAAGCGGCCGACTACATCGCTGCTCTCTCCTCGCAATCTAACTACGCAGAATCTCCGTACGTCGCGTACAACACGCAGAAGAAACGACAAATGGTCGGCCACAAATCCACACGGAGAAAAGAGAAGAAAAACAACGGAGAAAACGTTAAGAAAAGCAGCGAGAAAAAAGAGGAGACGCCTCCACCGCCAGCGCCAGTGGGGGAGGAGAACGGGGAGGAGGAGATTGATGGGGAGCACGATTACGTCAACCAGCCTGCCATCCCCCCACGACCCAAAGCCAGCGAAACTCCAAACCAAGTAGCGCCTCCTAAACCAGCACCAAGACAGAGCATTCAGCAGCAGAAGGAACAGAAAGAGAGGGAACGGGAGGTCAAGAGGGAACAGAGGGAACGGGAAGTGGAACAACAGAAATTGAAAGAACAGAGAGAGAAGGAACAGCGGGAGAGGGAGCAGCTGAAGGAACAGCAGAAGAGAGTTAAAGAAGAGCCGCTACCTCCTCCTCCCCAGCCTCCTCCCACCTCCTCATCCTCTTCATCTGTCGCTATACCCGCTAGTATTCCTACCATTCCGGATAACATTGAGCATCGTATCACGTGTTCCACCAACACTGATGGACCTGTAAGTATCATTTTATGTCTATGTAATTATGAAAGAACTTGTTGATGATTAAGGAATGAACTCATAATAATTATTATATCTTAATTAAATGCATGACTGTGCCACTCTTGTGAGAAAGGCATTCAATAACTTGGCTGGTGACCCTTGTTTGGCTGCAGTCAAGATTGCACTCAATGCTTTTCCAATTTTTAATGTTTTTATCATTTTTCTTATTCTGATGACACTGTTAAAAGTTCAAACTGGCTGAAATCTGAAGTGTGTTTGATTCTCTCTTTGTGCAACTTTTGTTTTACGCAATCGTGCTTTTTGTTTTCTTCGCTGTTTGTACGCTCGTCCTTTGTTATTTCTAGTCAAGGGCCGCAAAAGTGCATTCCATTGCGACCGACCCCAGATGTGCGTCACCAAGAACTCAAATAACCGACGCTAAACAGAGACATTCGTTCAAGGTTTTGATTTCTTCGCTTCTTCCCGTTATGTTCTCCTAAAACCCAATCTCCCCTCAAAACCTCATGTTTATTTCTCGCTAATACTTATTATTATTTAAAAAAAATATTTCTTCTGGGGAAAGAAAGCTTTCTTATTTTAGTTACTTTTCGCATCACACCTCATCAGCATACTCTTTTATTCATGAATATTTAAACAAGGCATCTCATGCATATATTCATCAGATGTTGGAGGATTACGCGTTTACCACCCCCACCGGTTCCCCCCCTCCTCACTTCTACCACTTTGAAGGTGACCGCGGCCAGAACTTCAAACCCTCCAGTGTTCTCTGGTGCACTGACTACCTGGAGGTCATGGGCTGCGAGAAACCGCACAACTTCAAGGTAGGCTGTGATCGGGTTTTCATTCAATTGCACAGGGAAATCACGATATATATCTATGCTTTGTATTGAGAATCTGTTTTTTGGTTTGATCTGTTCTTTGATCCATCTGTGTAAATACTTGTGCTCACCTGATGAGTTGAGCGTAGGGATGTGAATCCTTTGTGTTCTCGGTTCTCTTGATAAACGCTAAGGTTTTAAGGGCAGCACTGCACTCACATGTTCCAATTCGTCAGTGTCCATCGTAAGCAAGTGATACCCAGGTGAACGTTAGGGCGTTGTGGTCTGCTGTCTTCTTTATAATTGAACATTCATGAGCAGTTAATATGCTTAGGATTCAAATTGCTTGGATTTCAGTTAAATTGAAACAGCTATTGTTTTGGGGGTTCTGCAAATCGCTCATAATATACTTCCTAATCAGTGATTTCTGATGAGTTTCATCTTTGATTAAATTTCACTTTCGGCTGAAACCTCTGGCCACGCCTAGCTCAATCTCTCATGGCCGCCGCAATAGGCTCGTAGTATTCTGACCAATTTTCTCACTCTCCTCAGCTGCACACGTTCAAAGGTCCTCATTGGTGCGACTTTTGCGCCAACTTCCTGTGGGGTTTGATTGCGCAAGGGGTCAAATGCCAAGGTGAATGCCCATTATCATTTATTCCTCTCTTTTTTTTATCACCTCTTTTTCAAATCAGACTGCGGTTTCAATGCCCACAAGAAATGCTCAGAGAAAGTGCCCAATGACTGCATGCCGGACATGAAATACGTGAAACGAATGTTTGGGGTTGACCTTACGACCCTGGTAAAAGCTCAGAACACTCTCATACCTGCTGTGGTTGAAATGTGCGTTAAGGAAATTGAAAAACGAGGTATGTATCCACTCCTCTATTGTGATTGCCCTTTAATTCTCATCAATATTTCTGTGTGTTTTTCCGTGATTTCAATATTTTTTCCAATCCCTAGGAGTGGAAGCAGAGGGATTGTACAGAGTGGCGGGTTTCCATGACGATGTGGAAGCCATTAAAATTCTCTTTGATAAAGGTATACAAATCATTAATTACAGTCTTTAAAATGAGGGTGATCATATTTTGTGTCTCCTTTTGATCATTGAGAAATGAGTGCTAATTAACTTTTATTTTTTGTTTGAACTGATCATCATTTATTGTGCAATGCTAATTGAAGGTGATAATAACTCCTCCACCTCCCAGATGGTGAGCTGACCGACATAACAGAGGACAAGTACGAAGATCTGAACACCATCACCAGCGTACTGAAGCTCTACTTCCGCCTACTCCCCATTCCTCTCATCACCTTTGACATCTACTTCAAGGTCATTGACCTTGTCCGTGAGTATGAACTTGACCTACCAAACAGCATGACTTTGCTTTGACCTTCTCAGGGCGTGAGGACATAGCTCTAGATGCCAAGTTGAACGCCCTGCAGCACAGCCTGGCGCAACTGCCCCCTGCCCACTTCCACACCCTCAAGTACCTCATGGCTCACCTGCACAGGTTAGCACCTCTGCATCACCTTCTAACCAGTACAACTTTGGGCTAATGTTGATGACTTCATGACTTCATATTTCACTATTGACTCAATTGGAATCATTTATGACAAAATTCATTATTGAGATATGAGTCATATGACCTTGGGCTGTATATTTGATCTTGCACTAAGATTTAACCTCTGCAGGGTGACTGAACATCAGCAGCAGAACATGATGAACGCGGAGAACCTGGCCATCGTGTTCAGCCCAACACTGCTGCGCTCTCCGGAGGCTGACCCCCTGACCAGCCTGACAGCGGTCAAGTACGAGCGAGAGCTCATTGAAACCCTGGTCACTCATCAGAATATCATATTTGAATAGTGTCTACTCAATTTGTAACCATGCATGGTTATGTGTCTATAATTGTGGTTATATATTGTATAACCATGGTTATGTGTGAGAATGGTTATAATATAATCTTATTGTATTTATGTCTGTGTGTGAGTACTTTTTGTGTGTATTTTACAACAAATAATGAGATTTTATTATTTCTTTATATCTGACCTCATTTAAATTTCTTCCCTTTGTTTCAGTATTCTAAATATTTCTTTTTCTTTGGTCATTTTTGAGGCTTGCATCCCATCTGCTGAGTGTGTTCCATCTGCAGGGATTTAATAACATTGATTTTTCATCACCCCCATGCATCCATGCTTGATTAATAATGATCACTCCTCTTTCTACATTTCTTCCTTATACCCAAATTATCAAATATTCTAGTCATTTGAAGTGCTTAATCAGTGTTTTTTTTTTTTTTTTTTTTAAAGTTCGCAAGTAGCTTAATTAACTTCTAACGACTACTCCTAATTAGTGCAATATTAAATGCTTCGAAATCAGGGTTTGGTTTTTTATTTCTTCCAATCACGACACTAATCTGCGTTATTTTCTTCACAATTTTTTTTTTTTTTTTTCTGTCTCCATAACAACTGAACCCCCTTATTGGACTTTTTTTTTTTTTTTTAACCTGCAAATCAACTTGAATTATCGGTCCCATTATCACTTTAATCTTTGTATTTGACATATTATAATTTCAGTTATTTCTTTTCTGCCGACATTATTTATCTTCAATTTAAAAAAAAAAATCTTGATATAATTCTGATTGACTTTTTGACTTTTTATTTTTTTATTTTTTTCTCAGTCTGAGGTTTTATTTAATTATGAAAAGAAGAAATTAATTACTTTTAGATGGTTAAAAGTTAAGTATGGTACATGTCTTATGAAAAACTTAGCCATTTTTATATGTTTTATTCCTTGTCACAAGTTCTGTTGAGCATTCCTTTTCTCATTCATGGGTTTTGATCAATTTTCACATGAAATATGTGAAGTGATTTCCAGGTTTGTTTTATCCAACAGTTTATTCTTTTCTTTATTTTATTCTCTGTCAGCCTTTTTTTCTTTCTTTTTTTTTTTTAATGCTACAAATAAATTTGATAAGACTTGAATTTTCCTGCTTTTTGTTAATTCTTCTTGTATGTGTATTTCCTTTTCGTCCAGCAAAGCTCTGTGGCAATGTTCAATCAGAATGAACATGCGCCCTCATTGGTAATCTATATAACTATACATACATGTTTAATTTTTGGGGGCAACATGTTGCCAATTATCTGTGTGATTAACATGCGTCATAGAAGTCCAATTATTCTGCTGCCCTCAGTGCATGTGCACTTTGCAATGCCAAATCAAGGGGCACCGAATAGCTCAGTCAGTTTGACCGGCTGACTTCAATCCTATGCCGACCGTGGGGGTAAATTATAATTGTAATTTGTTATAATTGTAATTCTTCAGTGACTGCAGTGCTGCCCAACTGCGTAACAAGGCCGGGTGCTGTGTACTACTGTCTATGGTGGTATGCAGGATAAAGAACCCTTGGGATTTATCGATAAGAGTAGGGAGAAACCCTGGTTTCGGGCCTTCTGTTCTGGCGCCCATATCATCTGAATGGTTTGGGTGGAGCCGTATAGCCCATCATGTCATGGCAATGCCAAATCAAGTTGCATGTTTTCTGCCTGATCTTGGAAACTGGATTCGCATAAATGTTCCAAGTCTTTCAAATCGCCCGATTGTCGTAAATACGCTTGTGATGCTGAATTCCGTCCTTCAATACATCTGCTGCGAGACCTGCTTCTATCAATGTACATAGGAACCCTGACTTTTATCACTTACACCGGAATCTACCAGTGCTAACAAATTAAATTAACTGCTGCTCCAATGAATATATCACGATTGATTAATGTCTATAAGTCAATACCATAGACGATAATCGAATGCCATATAATTTATACTTCTAATCTCGTTTATTCAGTGGTAATTGGTAAATTATGGTACAATTGCAAGTGGTAATGTGAAATAAGTTCTCAAAATTTCTTAATCAGTTAGTATGTATATATAATGTATATAGAGTTATCGTAGGAGAGCCTTGGTTTCCTCAATTGGTGGAGTGGACCTGATCAGAGAGCGGTTGTCCGCGCACAACGACTCCTTCAACTTGACCCAGAACAACCTCTGTCCGTCCGCATCTTCCGTCCATTCCAAATACGTGCGTCTCTTCATGAGGAGAGCAAGGCGTGGATTAAGGTTGATGGGTTCAATGTCTTCCATCATTGCTAAGATCACGTTGTCGTTATCAGAGTCCATGACCTTGTGCTGCGCCATAGTCATTTCAAGGTGACACCACTGGCTCTGAGCAAAGGCGTTGGTCACAATCAAGAGAGTCTTCCTGCTCGTAGCTATGCTCTCCGTAATACAGTGCACAATGTCGTGTCCTACCAGCCAATCTCTTTCATACAGACACAAATTCAACTTCGGATTGCAAGCGTGGTTTTCCAGCTGAGGCACGAGGGCCTTCCTCACCCAGTGGGAGTCGCTCTGGTTGTAACACACGAAAGCATCAAAGCAGAACTTGGTCTGGTCGGTCTGCTTGCGGTGCTGGTGCATCCTCCACCAGTTTCCCAAGTAGAAAAACTTCAACCGCAGCGACCACCGGAAGTGATACATCGCGGAACAGATGAGGACCACGAGGTATGCGAGCAAGAATACAGCAAAGTTCACAATCACAAAATCTCCGAGAGGCTTGCTGAGGCATTGCTGAGGCGTCATGTGCATGTTTGTGAGTTGCATGTCAGGGATGTTGGCGCAGTATGACGTCATAAGATTCGGAAACTGAATTCTGGTTGCATTCGATTTCGCCGAATCAAGCAGCCAAAAAAGACAACATGAACAGTCGAAGGGATTCCCAGAGATGTCGATTGTGTGGAGCTGTTTCCAGAGATGTGCAGCCAACATGCTTCTGTTGATGAATCGAAGACGATTATTGCTTATGTCCAGTGTCGTCAGACTTGGTAAACCCGTGAACGAATTAGCTTCGATCACCCGGATTTCGTTGTGGGAGATACTGAGGTGGGTAAGATTGGGGAAACCCTGGAACATATCATTGGAAACGACGCCAAAGTACGGTATGTTCTCCAAATGCAAGATTCTGAGATTCGTCATATTGCAGAGCAATATTTTAATCATCGGTTTCCATATCGTAACGCCGCCAAGATAAAGTTCTTCAAGGTTGGGGCGGTTGCTGAAGAGAAATCTGTGTCCGTAATTGAACTTCATAACAGCATTGTTGGTTATGGAAATGCGACGCAGGGAAGTGAAGTTGAGTGAAAAGTTTATGTATTTTATCCGATTTGAGTCGACGTTGAGTGATTTCAAATTTGGAACGTGATTGAGCAGATCAGATTTCAGTCTCCATATGGAATTGAACCTTACGTTGAGTACTTCCAAAGACGGATAATTCAAACGAGACGTATCTATGTTCAGGATTGCGTTGTTTTCTACATTCAGCTCCTCCAGCGATTGGTTGCTACTCATCTGCGGTAAAAATGCCAACTGGTTGAACCCATAGTCCAACCTGGTCAGCGAGGTGTTCACGAAAGCTGTTGCTTCGAACTCTCTGCACTGACATCCATGGAAACTCAAGGAACGTAGAGACGAAATGCTTGAAAACACGTGAGGCACGAGGGGACACAATGCTTTGTTGAAACTGAAGTCAATGTGTTTAATTGTAGAATTCACCAACGGTCTCAGCATTGTTTCGTTAATCTTGAAATTCACCCGAGCAAGAATAAGAGTTTCAATTCTCTTTAATGATCCAAAAACAGAGGTCGCGAGAATTTCCGTGCTCAGTGATGTTTTGGTCAAATCCAGGAAAGTCAGATATTGCAAACGAGCAAACGTGTTTGGGTGGATGTTCTGTATCTGGTTGCCGCTCAGGTTCAGTATTTGAAGGG
Source organism: Capitella teleta (assembly GCA_000328365.1). Taxonomy (NCBI): domain Eukaryota; kingdom Metazoa; phylum Annelida; class Polychaeta; family Capitellidae; genus Capitella; species Capitella teleta. The sequence goes on from KB310592.1 coordinate 59,316, forward strand.
AATAAAATCCCCAGAAGAAGTCTTCCGGGAGATTACTGATATTGGTGTTGCTCAAGTCGAGAACTTGGATGAATCTGGCGTCGGGTGTGTGTATTTGGTCGATGCTGTGTCCACTGCAGTTGACCACTGTCCGGCTGCAGTTACATATTCCACACAGGGCTTTGTCATCTTTTAATCCTATTCCCGACAGGTGTGCAATGCAGCAAAATGCAACACACAGAAACAGCGCACACGCCGAAGCCATTGCTTGGCAGTTCAGAGTGAAAGACTGTCGTTGAGTAGGCCTATGATGATAGCATTTCAGAAATTACTTTGCACACCTCCTCTTGGATCAAGCATAAAGGATGTGATTTGAACAAAATTGATTCTATAATGATTCTTAAGAGCTACCTGTTTGGTCCTGTTTGGAGAAAGTGGCTTGAACCACATTGACCTTATAAATAAAACAGCTTCCTTGTCGATACTGATCATCAAAGTCCAGGTCACCTTTTATTTATGCATTAGAGAAAGAGCAGGAAGTTTGATTATATATAGCAGGAAGTTTGATATATATATATATATATATATATATATATATATATATATATATATATATATATATATTTTAATAAGATCCTCATAATTTCGCTATGCACAGAATGCTCGCATAAGTCGGAAAACGAAACTAGTGCGTTATGATTACGTCGGCGTCGCATTTGGCTTACCATTATCCAGCAGACGATCACCTTTCGCGCCGTTTTATTAAAGGATTATTAATTGTGATGTCTCTCGTCATCCCGTCTACTCAGAAGAAGGTAATTTCGGGTATTTAAATCATGATTGGTATTGATATTACATTGATATTGTTTTAATTAAAACTTTTGATTTGTTAAAAGGTAAATATTATGAAACATAGTAATAATAAATAGTAAATAATTGGTATGGTATGAACTATGATCTACCACAGCCGCACCGTATATACATATCTGTCTTTAGTGTAATATATATCACTTTTCTAATTATTAAGTGTTTGCCAATTAAAATTATTGATAAAGTAATGATTGATCAATCATAGTATTTATTTATTTATTACTGAACGACTACTAAGCTTACGAATTT
>KB310592.1:69900-102149 GCA_000328365.1 Capitella teleta
TAATATATAGGCATATAGCAGAGAGTTGGTGCAAGTGAGTAATAATTTGACTCTGGAAATTCAAATTTCTAGCCTGCCATCCCTCTACATCAAATAATGAAATCATCCGAATGTCGTCATGGTAAGTAACCACATATGACAGCTCACCTTGTTCCTTTTCTTCGCTTTCCGTTTCTTGTGAATATCAAAATATCCTATACCTTCAACTCCATCTAAAACTGAAGTTTTCGCTTCCTCCTCCCCCTTCTCCTCCTCCTTCTCCTCTTTGCCCTCCTCCCGTCTCCTCTTCTGTGCCCTATAATCCGCAGGGTCTCGAGATAAATATTTTAGACTCGAGGCAACATCCAAAATTTCCACCATTCCACCGCCAGGCTTATAAGATGCATTATCAAGCGATCCTATTTTAGACTTGGCCACAATTTGAGGCAGTTGGTTGTGAATCTTAGCATTCCCGATCTTAGGACGGTGTTTAATGTTATCTAAAGATCCGATCTTAGCTGTGATGTTTCGGTATTTTGACCGGGAAATTGGCGGGAATATACTCCGTTTCGGTTTCAATTTGTTGTCCGTTTTCGTTTGATTTTTTGAATCTTCAATATTCTGCTTAGCTTCGACCGAATTCGAAATTTCTATTTTCAGTTGGCTGAAGTTTTGAATTATTTCTCTTGTGACGTCATCATCTGAGCTTTCTACGAGCAAAGGACGCGGAGATCTTCTGGAATATTCGTCAAATATTTCTACTCTTCCTCCTCCTGGTGAATACGGAATTCCCAAACGGGATTCGATTCTGGAAGTGGCGTTCCATCTCGGTGTCTCATTGTGGATGACGGCGTACCCTCCGTGCGATTTCCAGTGAATATTCTCGAGAGAGCGAACCTTCGGTCTGGCCTTCCGTGCCCTGTGTATGAACTCATCAGCAGCGATCGTCATCACGAAAACCTCACACTGTCATAACGCCAAAATATCCAAATAGACGTTTTCGTTTGTCCTAATCGAATTTCCTTCTTGGTAATATTCAAACCAGATGACCAAACGAAACAATCGGAAGCACAGAATCTCCTGCTTTATCCAAAATAATAGTAATTTCTAATACAGTGAATACGAATATATAGAGAGCAAGAGATACTTTCAAGAGTATAACAGAGTGAAATAGCAGAAATAGCATATTTGCGCAGATACTTGATAGTTTCTGCATCGCTTTAATGTGACATCGAGAGGCTTTTTTCTTTCTTTCAGAGATCCAAAACCACTCAGAGAATATGGATTTTTTTTTTATGCAAATGTACTTTTCCCATGCATATAACCAAGCAATAGCACACCTCCTTGCTCATATAATTGATATATTTATGGCTATGGTGTTCTGTGTTGAATACATAAGTAGCAATTGGATTGTTTGTAAATTACGTGTAACAATGTAATTGATTGAACTTTCATATTATTATTATACAATTTACCTTTATATGATTAACATTGTGAAGTAGACCGTTGGGCTCCCAATGCGGAAATAATCAATCTGCATTGATCTATTTTTATCGTTATTTCATACCATAATACATACATATATATTTATTAATTACTTTCTGACCCCTCCCCCCTCCCGGATTATTTAATATCTAAGAACACCAGAACAAAGAATAGTAGAAAACTCACAATTTTTTCAACTCCATTAGTCCGAGTGTGTGTCATTTTGGAGGCAATTCTTGGTGAAGCAGTTTCTTTGAAGTTCAACTTCTGACTCTCAATCTACAAATCAAGAGATGATTTTTTTAAATGCTAAGAATACCATGAGCCCAATGCTCAAATGAATGTAATAATTCAAAAATCGAATTTCACCTTCTTATCTCCGCCTCCAGGTTTGTGAGTTATGTTGTCTTTTGAGCCAATCTTCGATTGAGCCTTGTCCTTGAAGTCCAGGCTTTTGGTCTCAATCTGTTATAATAAAATTTAATATAATCGCTCAAAGAGGTAATGTCGAAATAGGCAGAATGCATTGACATAAGATGCTAGAAGGCCTACCAACAATGAGACCAGAAGCTCTGGGGAAATGCTGACGACAAACAATACGTGGAGTAGAAGTACAATGTTGATGCCCAAAAAAATATATATCTGCATCCTGGCATAAACATGAAATTGCCACCACGTACATTGACATTTAATTGAGCATTCCATTATCCAGACTAAATAAAATACATGTATAAAAATCAGCGATCATAATATATAAAAAGTAAATATATTACATGTAATAATGCAAACAATGAACACTTGTTATTGTTGTAATATTAAAACCACGTGTCACTGGTGCAGAGTGGTTCAATACATATTGTGCACCAATACCAAGTGTTCACTATATATTTACACGTCCATACTTCAAACCGAACCACGCATGCATGGAGACGAAGGAGGTGTACGTGGGTTATACAAAGTTTGAGTAAGAAAAACACATAAAGAAGGGTTTAAGTACAGTGCTGTAAACAAACAACACATATACACGTACTCATAGTGCTCTAATGATGTAATCACGATTACGTAATACCTTCTTGTTACCGCCACCCGGTTGGTGATCTGCATTCTCCAGGGAACCGATTCGAGGCTCAACTATCCACTCTAACACGTGGTTCTCAATCTGCCATCACACGAGTGACAAAACAGAAATCTTAGCTATAACACGCACCAGTAAACCACGATGGCGTTAAAAGCTGCCCATTGACCAATCAGATATCAAAGAATTAGGTCACTTCCGGTCGTATTATTGTGCAATATCACCCAGTATTCATAATTGCTGAAACATTGTTTCATTTTCGCTGACCAGGAACCATAATATCGACTCAACAAAGTGCCACAAGTTGAGTCGAAGTTACATAATTATACTCCAATAATCTTCTGGTATCACAAACTTCGAGAATTTACGAAGAGAACTCCCAACGTATAAACATGAATGATGTCATAGGCTCACCTTCTTGTCACCTCCGCCCGCTTTATGAGTCGCATTCTCTAACGAACCAATTTTTGAATCCACTTTCCAATCAATTTTGTGGTTTTCAATCTGATCGCGCCCAATATAATCAATAAGGGAAAGAAGAAAGAAGGCATAAGTATCTTATGCAATTCAACTTTCATCCTAAACTCAAACAATTACAAGGACAGATCGAATACACTCTAATGCTTACGACCAATAGTATTGTTTTTCTTTGTTCTTTTTTCGCCACTTCTGCGGTGTGACCTTTGATCTCCCACCCACCTTTTTCTCTCCTCCGCCTGGCTTGTGTTTGGCGTTTTCCAATGATCCACACTTCGATTCCGCTTTCCATTCCAACTTCTTGGATTCAATCTGAAAAGCAGAAAAGTAGGTGATCTCATCAACACCCGCATGCAGAATATGGGTAAATAATATACAAAATTAATGTTGTCATACTAATTGGAGAAAACAACACCATTAAACACGTACGTGAGTGTAGATATTGACACTCTAGTCATAAATTGCTGTAGGTCTATACATGAACTTCAAGCTGTGAGGTTGGAGCACAGCTCGTTAATTATGTTAATGGTATTGGCAGGTATTGGGCAATGAATCAAATCAAGCACATAAATTGTCGGCCATTTGCATTGATTGTAAGTTGCCGATCTTTAATCAGGGTTTACCTTTTTCGGACCTCCTCTCGGTTTGTGTGAGGCATTGGCCAGTGAGCCACATTTGGACTGAGCATTCCAATCCAGCTTTTGGCTCTCAATCTGAATTTCATATTCATAGTTTTCATGTCATGTACTGTCATACTCGCCAGTGTATACGAAGCCGTAATATTTTATCTTGCCAGATATGTGTCATTTGCAGCCACATTTGAAGATAGAGTCATGTGTTTCATGGGGTTAATGGGTGATGAGGAGATAAGGGTGAGAAAAGGGGAGAAAACAGAAAAAAAAAAGAATTCTTGGATTGATATTACGAAATAATACATTTAAAAGATATTTAACGTAAGTTCGGGGGAGATTTTCGGTGAGGAAAAAAAAAAAAAAAAAAAAAAAAGAAGAAGAAGAAGGAAATTGCTAACAACTAAACAATCAACAGGAACTCAACCAGCAAGAACCACAGAAATGGGGATACGTCTGCATAGTGGGAAGAGGGCAGCGTACCTTCTTGACTCCTCCGCCTGGCCTGTGTTTCGCGTTCTCCATGGAACCGCACTTGGACTGTGCGTTCCACTCCAGTTTTCTCGATTCAATCTGAATGATGAACATAAAATAAGTCATTCTACAATCATCTCACTTCCATATTAATCAATCTGTAATACGACTAATTGCTCCTTAATGTGTTACTATGATAACCACAGTGTGTGCCGTTTGGACCTCTTCATCATCGCTTGTGCGATTCATAGGCAACGAAGCCATCTATCATCTATCATCTTCAATTCAATTCCAACATGCAAATTAAAAGAGACACAAAGGCATGCAGAGTGTACATGTATACACCCGTCAATAATACGGAGTGTGTCCTTGAAAGTTCCTGTCACGATAACACCGATCAGCCGAATTAGGGCGTGGTTATCATTGGGGGCCCTTAGAGGCCACAGTCTTATCCGTTGCGTCACACATAATTTTAGATCAACAAACGATAAGGATAATGCCAAATCAGAACTATTTGAACTAACAACTCACCTTTTTCACGCCACCACCTGGCCTGTGATTGGCGTTCGCGAGTGAACCACATTTCGACTGAACATTCCACTCCAGCTTCCGACTCTCGATCTAAAATAAACAATCATTGATTAGCACGGATTCACTGTCAAATATTGGGTCAACAAATGGATTTAAAATGTAATTATTTATGAATCTGTAACAATATAAAAGAACAGGCATCAGCAAATCAATCTTCTTTCTGAATTAGAAATTGGCGAAGGGCGTCGGTTATTGTCTTTTGTGATACCTTCTTTTCGCCGCCTTTCGGTGTGTGTTTGGCATTTTCGAGTGAACCTACTCGAGATTCAACTTTCCATTCAAGTTTCTTAGTTTCAATCTGCAAAATAATCCAAATTTCCCCCATAAAAAAATGTTGAAGCATGGAATAAAACAGGGAACTGAAGCGTGGGGAAGCAAGAGGATCGAATGCAGGTGAGTAGCAGGACCTTCTTGTCGCCTCCTCCTGGAGTGTGTTTGGCGTTGTGTAGGGATCCACATTTGCTTCCAACTCCCTTGACGTCCACCTTCTGGCTGGATATCTTCACCTGGGATAAGATAAGATAAGATAAAGCGAATCACTTACAATGTCCACTCACGTTACCACCTCCCGGTGAGTGCTTTGCGTTATCAAGGGACCCGATTTTTGACGCCGCATTTTTACTGTTTCCATTTGTAGGGCTGGTAACTGTGAATCAGGATTTAACCGATGATGTAATTATGGTGTTCGCACTTTACAGGATGAATTCTTGCCTGTTTTTGATGGAGTCGGGGTCGATTTTGAAGCGGTCGGTCTCACAGCAGAACTCTATATACATTAATACAATTATGCATCACGAATAATTAAAATAAAAATAAAAATCAACCAAGCAATCACTCTGTTCATCCTTACAATCTCTCTCCCCAAGCCCCCTCCCTCTCCCCCATTGAAGCATGTTTAATGCGCATGGCACGTTCCGACTCGGCCCATTGCCCTTCCTGCCTCATTACACCAACGAAACACCTTGCAATATATTGCCAAACCATCGATTCAGTAAACATCCCATAATGGACGCGGATTAAACAAGGTCTGAATGCAAACAAATGGAAACCGTAACAATTCCACAGTGAATTTTATTATTTTTATCCTTTCCATTGTTGTTATTTCTTGAGTATAGGTCGTTACATTACGCGATATTCTACGTACAAAAATAACGACAGACCATATTGATTATTCTCGAACAAAAAGTGCTAAAAAAAAGTCAGAGCTGCTTGGCGACATTCATTGCTATCACCCCCACCATCCTGCCAATTTACAATGTACGGATGCAATCCCATTATGATGCACTGTAAGGCCTACTCAACGATCATCCCTTGCATACATGTACATGTACTAGCATGCGACAGGTCACTAAGTGCAGCAGCGCACTGAGAGCCAGGCCTTATTTGGGCATCGAAATGATGCTCATCTATGGTCAAGGGCTGAATGGGAAAATAATCAAAATATCGCCAAATGTTGGGTGCACTCTTTTGATTGAGATAAATTGGCACCAATGTCGACAAAATAGGATTAGAAAGGATAGGAATAGTAAGTAGCATTGAAAAGTTAAACTATCCATACCAGGTATTTATTTCTCTGAAATTTACGTGGTCTCTATACTGCGGCCTGTTTTGAAAAACTTTCCCTGCAAAATGCACTGCCATGAAAAAGAAATAAAAAATAGATATACATGTATAATGCAAATGATTGATCGTAATATATTGCATTGGAGTATCTGCTTGGAGATGCCTGGGGGATGTTCTCTGCGTCATCGCTGTGTCTCCACGTTTGCGGATCACATGCTGGTATCACAATACTCGATGCAACATTTGGATCAATTACACCTGGCGGCAATCACAGGTATTTCTCATTTGCAGAGTTGTAATCATCAGTGGTTCTCAACAATCGAAGTGAAATGGATCAGACATGGATGTTATTCCTGAGTATGCGTACGTTGCTATGGCAACCCAATCATTATCTGATCGACAACAAATTCGGTATGCATGCATGTAATCTGACAGATAAAAAACACGAATATCTGTGGTAATCAATCTTAATTTCTATACTGAGTTCAAATTGGTTGGCTTCAAAAACTAAATAGATATACAGCCGAATCGTGCACAACAGAGCTGTGAATTTCAATGATGGCATAATTATCATTCCACTCATGAAAACAAAAACCTTCTAAAAGTAAATGCAATAAAGAACAAGTGAAATCGAACTGTTGAAAGACTTAATTAACTCACCATGACGAAGAAATGTTTCGCCCTACGACCTGTGGCTGAGAACAGATGGTATGCAAATGGTCATAAAAGCTGAGACCCTTGGCAGATAAGAACCAAGCCTTGAATTAATCACAATCAGTCACACTAATCAATGAGGAACGCGTGTAAGGAAACGATCCCTTTCAAAAGAAACCTTGTTGACACAACGCTTATGCAACATCCAATAAATTCCGTTTGCCTCCTGCCTCTTTGCTTTTCGCTGCCAGGTGAAAAACAATCTCATCAGCTCGAAGTGAATTATTCATTTTCCCGCGCGATTTCGCCCACCGCGCCAGTTAAGAAGTATTTTTCTCTCCTCCTCCTCCTCCTCCTCCTCCTCAGCGATGTGAACAATCGATTCTGATGCATTATCGATGACGGGCAATGGGCGAAATCTTACATGGAAGCGTGTAAATGCGGTGTTACGCAATGAATCCGTGTAGCCTTCCGTGGCAACCGTTGCTAGGGTAATTAGTGTTATTGGTACACAGGTGAGACTCGTTTGTCAGCCTTGTTATCACGTATCGGGTTATCAGGTGATAGATAATAAATAAGGCTGACATCGTCAGGCGAATGCTGCTGGGCCAAGGTTAATTGATGGCATTTTATAAAACAATAAACGAATACCCACAGCGCACTTGGCAACGTGTCATGTTTAAGAGATTCGCCAAATAAACACGTGTGTTCTGAGTAGGCTTGGCTCTTTCTGGCGTGACGCCCGTCTGAGTCTTTACCTTGTATCGGTACACAATGTACTTACGATGAATAAACATTTATAAACACAACATAATCTCGCATTAATGACACGTGCCTCGTATTTTTGTGCTATTGAGAAGCACGAAAGATTCGTCCAACATCGAAGTATAACTGTAATACTGTAAAACTGTAACTGTGATATGCAATTGTGTATGTACATAGTGAAATTGTACTCGTAGATATTCTTTCATATCGCTTCCGTTTTATGAAATCTCAAAGAGGTCTGTAAATCCTTGTTTTCCTTTTTTTCAATCATCGATTAAAATGTCAAAGTTGTAATCAAACTTAATAATTTTGATATGAATTGGCTAATCTAACCAAGTTCAAATGAATATAACTACGTGTACATATATTGAACACATGTAGTTATACATCCAATAAATAATTTTAAAGATACATGTATAGAATTCAGTGGGTGACCCATGGTTTGAGCAGACAGCATAGCCAGTACATCGTACTAGTAGCACACGAAGCTCATAAGAGGTTGAGATACTCGCTAGGTGAAGTTGAAGTATCCCTTTAATTTAATCAATCGCCACCCCTCCCCCTCTTAGCCACAGGCCTTGTACTTGCATACGCTCATCCATCCATTGATTGATAAAGAGTGCGTTATGATTACTCACCGATCGTTTCGTTGTCGGCGTTCTGCTTCCTGCGTTTGCCGATGGCGTCGCTGTTGAGGATTAAAACAAAAGCATAAAATACGTTATGATTTGACAAAAGATAAAATGTTCGTGTTTCGTCATGATTTTAGTGCGTTTATTTCTGTCTGGCCCACATTATAGAGAATTATTTAAATTTTGTGGTCTGGCCTACTTTTTACACCTCTTTTTAACAGTTCTAAACCTTTTGAACGTAACACATGTACATGTATGTAGGCCCCGATAAGGAATTTTTCAACGTTTTGCACACACACAATAAAGGAGTGAAAACACAATACTAATTGTAATTATGTGCGCATCATGCATTATTTAAACGGCGGGAATAGTGTATGCATTATAAATTAATTGCTGCCCAATATGCCAAAAACTTTATTCACAGCTGCATAAATACATTAATCATTATGTGTAATTCATATGCAATTAAGGCAAATGTATATGGTAACTTTAGACTAATTAGCATCAATGGGTTGTTTATTATCGTTATAATTATTATTCACACAGAACGTTTTTCACGCGGGCTTCTTGGGCAATTATCTGTTTGATGGGCATGTAGCCAGGGCCCTCTCCTCCTGCATGCCAGGTACTAAGGACAACGAGTAGGTCCGCCTTTAATGAACAGGAGGTGTTCAGATAAGGATTGAGCTCGGTCTCACGGGGACATGAGCTCAATGACGACGTGCGATTTGCACCAACTAACCCCTTTCCTTTGACGCCACAGCCAGCATGCAATGTGCAGGCCTCATAATTTTATAGAACAAGAGTGCTTAAGTATTACTAAATTCCTCATCCGTTAATATCGATGCCGTTTTTAGCATTGAAATGATTTTGTGACTTCGAATTCTCCCAGCTTTTCATTCATTGAAATAAGTATTGTTGCCATGGTAACCAGAGGCACTGCGACAAATTAACTGAATACTTACGTGCGTTCTACTGGGCTGATAATAAATCTGCTTGGATACCGACCGACAAGGACACGGGGAATAATTGAAATCTGGGAGCGAAGGACAGAGAACACAGGTGCAAGATGACGAGATAAAAATTAAGGTTTTCTTCTAATTTCACAACACAGGTTTCCTTGTGTATCCAGTGAGTCTTCTTAATTAAAATTGTAATCGGAATGCAGGCTACGTATATATGGGTTATACACTAACCAGTTCGTTTACCATGCAAGTTTTAGCTAATTAATATAAGCCTATACGTACTACTGCATGGATAAAGCAAAGGCCATCTGTGTTACTCTTCTGCTTAGTGCTAGTGGTAAATATCACAATTTACTATAAATTCAAATAGAACTCGAAGTCGAAGAAGAAAGGATTTTGATCTCATGGATCCAGACGGAATTTTGTCTCTCATTGTGGGCATTGTTTTGTTTTGGCACACAAGCCAGGAGGTCATAAATTGCCGAAGACACAATCAGCGAAGGTTGCTCCTAAATAATTGATGGAAGCAAGGAAGGAGAGCCTAATTCCAAGGTGTAAATGAGCAAAGAACAGAAATGAAGGGGGGGAGGCTTCACAGTGATGACATCGAAGGAGCCTGCAAGCACATCGTCCATGTATTTCATTTTCCAATCACACATCATATGAAGATTTAGAGAGTGTGTTCTGAAATAATTATTAATTTTGCACAGTAATTGTGCCACTGCTATCAAGACGAGGCTGATTTCTAAATCAAATATTGCAAAACACATCTCAAATATCAATGCGTCTGGACGAGGCACGAGTGAGCGATTGTAGGTCGAAACATGTTACATAATAGCTCCGTCGATTCAAGGGATTCAAGGCACCGTGGGAATTGTGACATCGGCGTGATGAGCAGATTTCAATTGTGGACCACCTATCCATGTCAAACGATCAGCCGTAATAGACACATTTTGGTCTGCAGGTAGAAATATTCAATGAGACTCATACATACCGCGTGTAACAAGCAACTTTCACCATGGCAACGCAAGATCTGAAGGAATTGTCGAACACCATGAGACGCAGTCAATATACAAGATAATTTCATATGTCAATTTCATCTGCGTGACGCATACATTGGACCAGGACGCATCCAAAGGAGGCATCGATAAACTACTGGGAATCGAGTTCAAGGAGTAAACAGCCTGAAATTGTTGCTCTTGGTTCCGCGAAATAAGATTCGTTGGAAATTCGTCTTCTTCTCTGTCGTCTTCGTCTTCCAAGAAATCGCAAGAAATTTAGCAACGGAATTCGAGTAAAATAGCATCCCACAAATAATTATCAGCTGTGTTGGGTCGACAGGTGCAGTTAGACGAGTACCATTCCCAGTGACTTCCAATTTGCAATTCACATCTTCGGTTAACCCTATGATTATGATACTTTCTAATGGATAATGTTTTCTGCTTCGTCTTTCCTGGAGGGACATCAACTACAAAAAAAATATATATGAAAGCACGCACCAGAAAGAAAAAAAAATCGAATGGAAGGATGGCAACTGTCACAAACTGTGGTTAATGCGATTCGTGTTTGTTTTTTGCTTCTTCTCTTTTTCCAACTGACACATGGCGTCCGTTCTCTGCTTATAATATGGAAGCAATAAGAATAGATATGACAAAAGGGCTTCATCCATAAAAGATTAGGTTCGCGAAGGGAAAGGGCATCTGTGCATTAAACGTGATCCAATAAGCGAAGAACAGCGACCTCAGAAGTGTGAGGGGATGTAAGTCACGACTGCTTGTATATTTCACATGCAATGTTCTCGTTTATACACAGAAAAACGCTTCACGTTTGTTGACATTTTAAAAGTCGGACTCTAGAACAATTGCGTCCATTTCTCCATTGCGTCTATTTCACTATTGAGATAAGTAGATTGGGGTTCCATGTGCTAAAATTGCGAGCAGTTGAATTTTTATAATTCATATGAATTCACAGAACTGATATTCAGGGTCATGTACATGTATATTGTAGACTCATTCGTAGAGGCGGCATATTACATTATGCAGTACATTATTCGTTCGGGGAAATCGGACAGAATTGAGATTTTCCGGATTCTTATTCGCCTTACTTTGAATGAAATTTTGTTATCTATACGACTAAGTTTTGCAAATTGTTGATTTGGGGCAAATTAACGCATGGGGTCAAATTTGTCCTCGGAGCCATGTGGCGAATCCGCTGCCTGTCTGGGTGGAATTGATGACGTAATCCAATCACTCCCATGGGGCTATCACAGTTAGCCGCGAGACTCACTTAGTGGCCCTTTCCCAAATTGCATTACTAATTATACAGACAACTGGCTGAGATTTCACCAGAACAAACACTAGCTTCCAGAGTAGTATCCCCATACTGGATCTGGCCAACCAACTCTGTTGAACGGAATCATACAGACGGTAAGAGCACGCGCCTTGGGGAGGCTCGGCGCTGGCCACTGCCGAGGGTCAGCCAGCCGACATCTATCCAATTGGTCCCCGGGTGGAAGTGGTCAGCCGAGTGTGATTCCCACATCACGAGTGATTGTGATTCTCACGTCAACCGAGTCAGCCGACATGGAACTCAATTTTTAATATCGTCTCTCCATATTCCTGAAGTTTTCATAATTTTGAGCTAAGCTAAACCAAAAGAAAGGAATCGCAGAATAATGGTAGACAATACTGACCTCTTCGCGCAGTGCTCGGTGTCTTTTTTGGAGACGTCGGAATCTTGGATTTGGGAGAGGGAGCAGTCTTGGGCCGAGTTGCAGGAGACGATTTCACGTCTTTGGCTAATTCTTTTGGCTCAGTTTCCCGTTTCTTTTCCGGAGCTGTTTTCGGTCTCTTCACCTCTTCCTTTTTATCCTCTTTCTTTGCAATATCCGGTTCTTCTATCGCTTTATGAGTCTTAGTGAACAGTTTTTCAGGCTCAGGCGCGGGCCCGGGCTCACCGGAAGTAGTATTCCCGACACAAAGGGTGCTTCCTGAAACACCGGAAGCGGTATCATCTACACTGGCGGGAGTTCCTGGAACACCGCAAGTAGTGACTCCCTGGAGCAAATCCACGGGTTGGTGATCAATTGTCATCGCTGGTTCTTTGAGGGGATCAAAACTGGATATATCCTGACCAACGCCGCTGTCCTCGAAGAACGGGATACTGTTCACGTATCCGGAATCCGGAGGCGATCCGATCACTTCACCTTTATCCGAAGAAAAATTTAGCAAATCCGCCGTGGCAACCGTTCCCTTGGCAACAGGTTGTGCTGTGACATTCAGCTGTGGTTCTGCAATAGAGAGAATTTTATCTTTTATGCGTGCAACCTTGAAGGATTTTTATAGGATATAAAGGTACTCAACCTTAAAACTTACCCTTTTAAATCTGAATTCTCTTTAACTTTCCACACAATGCAAAGGATTAAATGGGGTTTCCTCTTGGCGAAACCAGGTTAACAAGCAAATTGCCCTATCGCGTCATTCATCAATGCTGTTAGGTATTTTCACGTAACTTCATGGATTAAAAACATCTCCTATACTAGTATTAGGCGATATATAATCAGATTTGTTATAGCGTCGTCTCTGCATGACATGAAGAAATTATTGGAACTATCGAGTATGCCGGTTGTTCAGAATATCTTGGAAGGGTGGAGTATGAATATGAATATGGAGGGATAGAGAAGGTCACATTAAAAGTTGTTGACTGTCCAACATAGGCAAAAGTTCCACACTTGTAAATAGTGCGAGTACCAGCACTGAATATACCGGAGACCTACCTGTCTATGAGCGGATGACCTGTGCGCACGATGCCTCAGAAATGAATGCAGAAACGTGCGCATCTAGGCATAATGATAGTAAAAACAATCACTACTAAGTGTAAACAAAGGTGTACCACAGATGTTCCCAGGTAGTTAATAACAATAATTTCTGCGCCGTTAAATTGCCTTCGTTAACACCTGGCCTTATGAATATTCAAAGAGGTCCTGAATATTCACAATTCCATATTTATAAAGATTGGCTATAGTAATAATCAAGGTGTATTGAATTGTGATTTGGTAGAAGAGGGAATATACGATGTGATTGCATAAACTTAGAGAGATTAAATAATGCATTTAGTTTATGTACCTGAGAGGCGAATGATAAGTGCATAATAAATGCATTAAGTTCGTAATGCGCCGATGCCCGACAGACCACGTTGTTCAATGTGTATGCGAGGAGCCCCATCGTAAAATATGCACATGTAGCTGCATTTGAAGTTAAAACTATCACAAAATAGTGTGTAATATAATCCTTAACAGGAGAATCGCGGACTATTCCTTCCTATTCTTATGAACATTTATATTCGGTTCAATGTATACATAAATATACATAATTTCACAGTCTACGATTAGTATCCTCTGACCCTATGCACCGTTCTTTTTCAGTTCACTACAATGAACCAGCTCAGTTAGGTGGCCCCGATTGTCGTTGTTTCGTCAATAACAAGCGGTTTCAATGGCTCGAGAATGCACAGCTAATTTGCTGATGATTGTAAGCCATAATGGCGCACAATTACGATGTACTTTTCCGGTTGTTCAGATTACTGTGTCATCTATTTGTGCTATATCTATGGCTTTTGATCACAGATGGCAGGAATATAAACATTGCAATATAGCCTTGAAAAATATGGTGGCGTTCTTGCTATAGTCATGGATGCATATATTAAGTGAGTCTTTTAACGACTGCTGGTTTGCGCGGTTGGTTGGGTTACAGGCATTTGAATGTGTAAATGGCTAAATGCATTGTTGAAATGTTTTGAGTGTTTCTTGACTTTTGAGTCTTTCTTACCTATAAGAACACCCATTGGCAAGATACAGACAAAGACAAAGATTGTATATACGGAGTATCACTCGTTAACTGTACAACTTGCAATCCCCGTAAAGCCTTACTACAAAATAACACTGACATAACTAGCGCCAAAGATTCCCCCACGGACGACAGAATAAAATTTGAGTCATCTTTTCTCACCTTTGCCTTGGGCAGTCACATCACCAATCAGTAAATCCGTCATCTTGAGTCCAAAGCACTCGATGCAGGGTGTAGCAGAAAGGTAGTTATTCCTCCACACACACAGAAGATGTGTTTATCCTGCTAATACAATCCACAAAATGTCTCCTCTGCAGCTCATATGGTAAACACACTGTGGCGGCAGGCTCATCGATCGGTGCCAGGACTCTGCTGCTATATTGGGTTGCTTGTACGAAGAGGGAAGAGTTAAGCAGGAGGAGGGGGAGGAGCTTGCATAAAGGGGTGTGCCCCCGGGTGTGCCCTAGGGGTCGGAGTCATAACGTTGTACGTGGGGTGGGGGGAGTTCGGTACGTCATTTGAGGCACTATGTTGTATGTCGTGGGAGATATAGTGTCTGTATATCATTGTATGCTGTTGTCTGTTGTGCATAATCTGTTTTTGTTGCATAATATCGTTAATGCGAGACCAAAAAAAAAAAAAAAAAAAAAAAAATGAAGAGTAGGAGCTGAATTATGCGGGGCAGCAATGCAAGCATACATTGTTGTTTTTAAAACATTCATTGTGTGGTGTACAAAATTAATGATAAAATCTTGATTACGAAATATTAATTATACGTGCGATTCAGGCAGATGCAAGAATATAATGCGCTTGGATTTACTCGTAGGCATGCATCACTTTTGTACAATTCAAACAACATAATGCATTCTGTGAATAGCATTACTTCGAATCAAGTACAAAAACATGAATCATAAAAAGTGACGCACATGCCTATTCATTCACTTTAATATGCAACAGAGGAAACTGCATGGAACATTGTACATGCCTACACACTCTGTCAAGTTCTGCCACATTTTAGCGCTCTTCGCACCCTTTATTTATGTTTTTTTTTTTTTTTTTTTTTTCCCTAGCAGAAATACTCTCTTCGAGTGGATTCAAGTGCAAGCATTGAATGTGTTGTGTGCCGTGTGGCTCCATAGAGCCTGCTGCTACTAGAATGAAATTAATTAAATTAATGTTTTAAAAAAGTTTAACGTTTGGATTGGCAAACACGTGTAGGTTTCAAGGCAGGACATTCAAAGCACGAATCATATGAATTATGATCAAAATCAATCGAATTATGAATAACTAAAAATATATAGATATATTAATGTGTCAAGAGTGATTTAAATCACAAAATATTATTTGCAAGAGGAGAACCACACGAAACAGAAAATACAAACAGTGCAATTCATGACGTATGCCATGTTTCATTGTAGTTATTTTTATTCGATAGTACATGTATCATAATTCACAAACATGCAGTGCATATAATATATATAATCCACTACGACCCATCCACCACAGAAGAAAACTTCTTGAAATGTTGATCACTGTTCATAATTATAGCATCAATATTCAATATGCAACGATATTTACAAAGCATCCGTCTTGCATTTATCATAAACTGAATTGCATCAGAGAATAATTAATTAGCTCTGCACAGTTGATTTCGAATCCAAACCCCGAGGTAAAAATGTCTGAATCAATTGGCCACGAAGTCCCACTCCTCCGCCACGTGGCCTTGTCTCAACTTGTCCATGACTGTTCTTTCAACATATGCATCGGCATCGAAGTCCTCCTCATCGCCTTCGCTCTCACTCTCCTCCTCTTCCTGCTCAACCAGCAGCTCATCCTGCGTGCTTTGTCGCTCCATCTGCATCCTATCCGCCGTTGATCTTGTGAGCCTCTCCTGCAGAAGTATTCGCTTCAAATGGCTGCTCGATCGCCTCTCGTGCGCACGCTGCTCTGTCGCCATCCGGGATCCTCTGCGTTCCACGGGATTGTACGATCCAGGGGGTGCAGGAGATACCTCTAGATTGGCAACGGCGTTCTTGACCTCACTGCGGAGGGTGATGCAAGCTTTGGTTATTAATCGCAGTCCTTTCCATGAGCGAGTTAACCTCAGTGTCTCCTTGCTCCCTTCGGAGTTTTCTTGGGTGTTTGATTTCTTATCTTGTGTTGCGTTTCCATCTATCTTGTCTTGTGTTATGTTTACCTCTGTCTTGTCTGACCCTGGTTCTGTTCGTATGTTATCTGTCACTTTGGTAGTGTCTAGTCCCTGTTGAGGCAGAATGAGTTGGACGGTCTCCTCCTCGCTACACCCTATCGAAGGCTCTGTGGCAGCCTTGAAAGTTCTCACCGAGACGTCGCTGTTGAATGTCACGCTATTTTGCCTCTTCAACGCCATCTCATCTTCGCCGATTTTTGATGAGATCGTCCGACATCTTTCGCCGAGTTGTTGTTGAAATTTCTTCTCCAAATCAATCATCGCTCTTCGCACAAAAATCCTGCTCTCCCACGGATTATCAGTGAATTCAATCTCACCCTTCTTGTTCTTCAGAGCAGATTTCTCAGTTTTCTTCTTCGCGACACATATCTTTTCTCCCCCTCGGAGATTCCGTTTCTTCTGCTCCCATTTTTGTAAGGTGAACCTCGCCTTCTGGATTACAGGCGGGATTTCCTCGGTGGGGTCGTGAGCCTGGGGTAGCGGCTTCCGGATCGGTATCCTTGTCAGACGAGTGAGTTCAGTTTGCTGTGACCATGACAATGAGACATGACCTTGCATTTCCGCTTCCCGCGTGTGTGAATACACATTGGGAATAGCTGTTAACTCCTTGGTGATGAGTCGAATGGAACGGTTCATGTCGTGCAGACGAGCCGAACAGTCTCGTTTGAGTTTCCCGCACTTTTTTTCGTAATTCCTGGCCAATGAGACGCTTCGGCCGATGGCGCTCAAATCGGGTACGAAAATCGCGCTGGGCTGCCGTCTGAGCTTAGCACTCGCCATGACTGATCACTGGTCAAGTGATATTGACCAGTGTAATAACGGTCGGGGCTATTTATTTGCGGGAAATGTATCAATGTCGCTTGATCGATAATTCACCCTTTCAGTGTTGTTCTATAAGCAAGATGAATTCTATAACTTGTGTCAATATTACTTCAACCGCGTATTGTAGTCGCTACCAAAACACGCTCAATACAGCGATAACCAGTATACCGGAATTCAGGGTTACGTGTTGATCTTATAAGTAAAATCAGTGATGTATCTAATTTGTAGGTCTTTGATGCAAGTACATGCAGTACGCAAGAATCATTAGACCCATCATGAACTCATGATACTTAAGCTACAATACATGCACTATAGAGTTGAATCTTGTCAGCGTATTCAGAACGTAATTTGTAAGCTTCATATGAAGGCCTTCGTGTATGTTAGTGTACTTGTATAATTGTATTCCTATAGGCCTACAGGGTAATAATTATTTAGCGCAAGAACTGTACAAAGTATGCTGAAATCAGCTGGTCCTGTTTATATAGTGTAGAAATAAAAAATAAAACATGTAAGGAAATGTGTAACCCATATGAGCAATAAACTCATGGAAGCAATAAACCCTTGAAAGCAATGTTAGTAGGATCAAATAGTGTGGCATTTTCTTATGACATAAATGAAGGAGACGAATAAAAGATCGATGAACGAAATTGATATTTATTATTATTGGCACTGGTTTCGTTTGAATAAATATTTATATATCTGAGGTCATTGATGGTCGTTAATCAGATCGAAGTTCACCTCCAAACGTGCTTATAATCAATTCTGTTTGTAGCAATATTATTTTACGCAGCTTCTCAAGAATAATACCCAAGGGTCCATTGGCATGGGGCAGTCATTGCGTGGATAAATTCTGGCATTGATTAGAATACTACATGTATTAGCAGTTTAGGACGAATAGCGCGGTCACTGAGTGTAAATGCAGAACATTGGATGATTAAATAATTCTGATGGTATACTTCCCGTGACTCCTTTTGTGTGTATTCAGACTGGTAACTACATGCACATAATATTATGTACACTGGCAGAAGCATAGTGCGCATTGACCTCCAATTCATCTCCCGGGCAGTCCTCATCTCGCTCGTTGAGGTCTGAACGGCGAAGTCATGTATGTATAATGTATGTATAATAATTATAAATTGTCAGCTGTGGTCAGAAGCCCTTAACTTAAAAAAACAAAGCCAAAGATAAGAAGCATACAGCGATAGTCCTAATCAGAATAATATCAATTATGAGTGAGCTGCACATATAGCCAACCGTGAACTTTGATCAATAACTGCGAACTCTGAATTTAAGCATAGATGTGTCAATTTAATTTCAGCTCAAATGAAGATATGGCCGTGGAGAGCTTTTTTCAATTATGGATCGAAGTCATGCTGTTCAGCTCAGGCCAGGCAGATCTGAAGGTCCACATATAATTTTATAATTATACTTTGGAGTTTGTTTGTATCTTTTTCGTCTAATATGTACTTCGAATTGCGTATCTGTCTGTTCGAATGTATGTATTTCCAGAGGTCTGTCTCAGCCGCCACGAAGCGCCAATTATTGAATCTCAACAACCCTTCCAGGCTTTCTTTCGACCTTTAATTCCTCTCCGTGAGTGCAACATCGAAGCAACTGTGCACGGATACCCTCGTGCGTGCGGCAAACCTGATGGTTACACAACGTTCCTCGCATTTGTTATTGTATTTTGTTTTTTGTTTTTTGTTTTGCTTTTTGTATGCTTTTTTCTCATATACTTATCGCTCCGTGTGTCTATCTGTTTCTAATTGTTCTGCGGTCTGTTCGTGGTGTTTTTTTTTTTTTTTTTTGTTTTTTTTTTTTTTTTAGTTAAGTCATTCTATAAAAAACGATGTGGGATAATCCCATTAGAACTCATTGGGAAGTTACTCAACAAAAATACGTTATGACCAAGAAAGTTTGAAAAGTGCGTTACGATTTCATTCGTGGAGTAATCTTAAGTGCGTTATGATAAGCTTCATTAAAGGGAGGGAGAACTGGTTAAAAATTGACTTTGAGTCGTTATTTGATGCACCATAAATGATTCCTATGCCCGGCCCACACAAGGAATATCATCGCTAACGATTTCGCGGGCGATATATTGCTAACTAGGCGTGACGTCAGCAGCTGTGATGAAACACCGAATTGCCCATCTGTTACAATGGGCCTCGTCATATCAGCGTGTCCTGCGACTAAACCCTTGGATATTTTTTTATTTTCTTTTCGGAAATAGATAGAATAATCATTTTGCCACCAGTCAGGCGCGAAAATTTTTTTTTTTTCGCTATTTTTCTTATTTTAACAGGCGATTTTCTAGGACACCTACCATGTTTCTCATCCTGAAACAGTAAAAAGGTCAGCCAGAGTGCACCACGCATGCGCTTTCTTTTCGTAAACAACAAAGATGTCCTTTTATGGCGAAGATGCTCTGCTCTGATTGGCTGAAATCGATAGCTTCACGAGGGGAACGGAACCAATCAGCCATCAGCCAAACCAAGCCATCAGCTGACGTTTGCTTCCTATACTTCGCAAAGGAAGCCATTCTCCCATAGGCGCAATGCTAACCCCGATATTCGGAATGCATTATTTCCTTACGCTTGCATCCAGGCATGGTGTTTTTGGCACGGAATGCTATCAATTGGTGCTATGAGTCAATAGAACATCACTTAAAATTTAGTTCCCCATCCCTTTAAAAGGAGAATTTAGAATAAACATTTCTGGCATTACTTATGTTTACTTAGAATTTGCTCAACAATTGTGATAGGAGACGACCTAATATCGAGGAAGCGTCTGTATCCCATTTTCACACAAAGGATCGTCCGTGGAAGTCAAGTGAGTAAAGTGCCAAATGCAAAATCATGCTTAGGCCTACTATCTTCATCAGAAATTATACTGCCCAAATCTAAGGCCAAAATTTCAAAACTTTTAACGTGAGGGGAAAATGCACATACACGTGCAAGTCTTCAAGAGATTTTATCATTCAATTGAATGCACTAAGTTTATTTAATTGTCATGGCTTTACTGGTGTCTAGTGCAACACTTCAGGTCGAGTTTCCCTTAATTGTAACTCACAATTAAATAATAACAATAAAAAATAATAATAATCATAATAATCATAATCATAATCATAATACTCGTTATTATTATTATTATTATTATTATTATTATTATTATTATTATTATTATTATTATTATTATTATTATTATTATTATTATTATTATTATTAATATTATTATTATTATTATTATGATTATGATTATTATTATTATTATTATTATTATTATTATTATTATTATTATTATTATTATTATTATTATTATTATTATTATTATTATTATTATAACTCATTAGTAGAGTGCAGTCTACAGTATTCTACACGCACAAACAGGCTGAAGAAGCGAACAAATGGATGCCCACGAAGAAATCCCGTTCCATGGACAGGAATCGTATGCTTGAGAAATCACCCCTCGTAAAACCAGTCGTTCTGTCACACGGAAAAGTCAAATCAAGTCTCTCTTTCTTTCCTCTGTGTAGGATGAACTATTTCGCAAGTGAAATAAAAAGACATTAGCCAAACTGGAAGCGATCATCATGATCATCATCATTTTGTCGGTCATTGAAGCGTTACGTCGTAGTAAAAAGCCACGTTGCGCAGCTTCAATGAATTTCCATGCGCGCGCAGGTCCGTTGAATTGTGGGATAAAACCTGCTGCGTCGGCCGCCATGATGGACTGACGACGGACGCCGCGCAGATTCTTATTGATTTGTGCTCTTGTGTGGTTATGTGAACGATTTTTGTGATCGCAGAGGATACTTGGAACGTTCGATGTGAATATTAATTGACCAAAAAGTTTGCAATTGTCGGATTTTGTGGAATTCCGGAGAGAAATATAGTTGGACGAGGTCATTCGATCTTCGGGGGTGACACCATGTCGAAGCTCTCCTTCCGAGCGAGGCAGCTTGATGCCTCGAAGCATATGCCAGTTCTGAAGGCGGATGAGATCCCAGATGTCCCGGATTTTACTGCCATCAACCGTGCTGTTCCTCAGATGCCGACTGGCATGGAAAAAGAGGAAGAATCGGTAAGGCTCCACCCCTCTACGAGATGAACTCGCCGGTGGTCCGCCATTTTGAATTCACCAAATAAAGAAAACGCAGATTTATCCATTTTCTGATGCTGCAGCAGCCTTTAAAATGATTATCTGGGGCCTTGGGTACAGATATTCCATTAAGACTACCCAACATTTCTGCTAAAATTCTGATAAAGAGTCGCAAGATGAAAATTCATTTTGAATTACGGTCACGTGACCATGCCAACATGGCCGCGCTTTTCGGTTTCATTGTTTCAGCCCAAAATTGTAATGCCTCCTCTCTGGAGCAATGACAGCCCCTGACTATTTGCACATGTGAACATTAGCATATCTCCTTTTTAATGATAATGTTGCTTCCTCGAAAGTATGCTTATTTCGTTGTTGCGAGATCTTGTTTATTTTAATGACGTCATGGACGGATTCCCATTTGGGGATTCCCTCGAATATCTTTGACCTCTTCGCACTTATCGTATTTATCAACATTCCATCGCACGCGGATATGAAATGGCAGTTTTGAAGAAGTTAATATGAGATTTAAATGATCAGGAATTATATCAATGGGTGGCCCGGTTCGACATGCAATACTTCCATTATGATTGTGTATTCAGTATTTTTTAATTTCAGTTAGTTGTCACAATGTCAGTTATTTGTGAAACCGAAAATGAAACTCAAACTGAACGTTAAGTAATCTATTTGGGTGTCTCTTGATTTCATTTATTCTCCCTTGGGGTGAGAGATATGGCAGTGAATAGTTGACTAATGTCTTGATATTTGGGTCAATCATTGAAGTGTTGTGTTTTTCATAGGAACACCATCTGCAGAGGGCCTTGTGTGCACAGCAGGCTTTTGGTTCGGCACAACGACTCGTCATTCCAATTCCCGATATTGAAGATGTTGGGGAAAGCTACGAAAAGTTGTATGTCAAGAAATCGAGGGATTTCAAACAGCCAAAACAGTACATCCATGTACAACGTAAGCTATTGAATCAGAAATCGATTCTAACTGAAGTATTTGATTAATTTCAAATAATCTCAGCTTTTGGAATGGATCATGAAATTCCGGATTATGATATGGACAGTGAAGATGAACAATGGCTCACAAAACAGGTACTTGGAATTTCTGGTTCATTAACTTGATAATTATTTCATCCTTAACAGGCTAAAAACCTCAAAATGGAAGTAACAGCTCTCAAGTTTGAAAATATGATGGACCGCTTGGAGAAAGGCAGTGGGCAGACTGTGAGCCATCCATTGTGACTTTTGTGAGATCTTTGACCTACTAATTTAATTTCTAGGTTGTGAGCCTCCAAGACGCCAAAGCCCTTTTGAAGGAAGATGATGATTTAACTATTGCTGTTTACGATTATTGGCTCAATAAACGACTTAGGCTTGTGAGTTAGCATGAATTAATTTTTTGCCTGACCATTTATTGTTATCTTCTTCACCAGCAACACCCATTAATCCCCAGCGTTAAGACAGAGAAGCGTGATGGCTCAACCACAAGTAACCCGTACGTGGCGTTCAGGCGACGAACTGAAAAGATGCAAACCAGAAAGGTACTTTAGGCTCAAATGAGTTTTTTTAGTGTTCATTTATCTTTTGCTTTTCAGAATCGTAAAAATGACGAGGCGTCTTATGAGAAGATGCTCAAATTGAAACGAAACTTATCCAAAGCATTGTGAGTGTTCAGTTTCTGAATTTATACTTAATCCTATCAGAAATACTGCATCCATTTTGATCTGTCTCACTTACCTTTTCATTTTTTTCACCAGAACTATCTTGGAAATGATGAAGCGTCGTGAGAAAGGTAAGAAAGAACATGTCACGTTGGATTTTGAAGTCACAGACCACCGGTAATAATTGACCACTTTGCCAAACCCTCCATTTAACTGTCCCTTTGACTCAGGTACAAGATAGGTGACTGGGATGGCAAAATGCTGAATGAGGCCATGTCGCAACGCCATAAAATGCAGACGCTTATACCACTGGCATCACCCTACATGCCAAGGGGAGACTGGGCTCAAAAGGTCAGTATAAATGAGCATCATTTTGCAGTATTGAATACTTTCTTTAACTCCAGGATGACGTTGGCTTCGTTCGAAAGAAGCGAGAATATCGCAAGAGGAAGCACAAAGTCCAGCACCAGACGCAGCAGCAGCAGTCCGCCTCCTCCTCCGCCCAACCTTCCGTTCAACTGCCTCGTTACTCAGATTTGGATGCCTTACAACCAGATGCGTTCTCTTCTGACGACGAGGTTCTCTCTCCAGTAAGTGCTAATTGAATATTATATACGATTTGCATAATTTTGCCTTGCAGCCACACTCAGTGTCCGATCAGGAGACGGAGGATGACCCGGATGGAATTTACGCCTTCAAGCGCAAGGCTGGCTGCTTTTACCATGCTGTGAGCCCTTCCCTCTTGCCTGCTATCTCACTCACGATTCTTTCTCTCGCAGCCCATCTGTGGTGAAGGGGGCGATGACCTCTGGGGAGGGGGTCGCTCCGACGCCCCCCTGCAAGATGACCACTTCCGCTTCAACCTGGCGTCCATCAATCACCCCAAACGCTGCCTTGGCTTCGTCCGTAGGCGCCGTGGTCGTGGAGGAAGGTGAGTTATCGCCGTGGCAACAGCGGTTTCCATGCCGATGGTTGACCCTCCTCCATCCCAGGATACACCTTGATCGCGGTCTCAGCATGTGGGACGACGCCCTTGGCCAACTGGACCTCTCCTCCACTGGCATGCCAGACCTGCCTACTGATCCCATCCTGGCTGAGTATTATGCGCACGTCTCAGATTCCAATATGTGAGCTCTTTCTTTTTTCTTTTTGATTTGATCTCAATTTGCGTTGCTCTCACTCAGCCTGCACTTCCGCCCATGTTCGCCCGTGGATGACTCCGCCCCAAGCGTGATACGCTGTGTGACGCCAGAGTTCAGCTTTCATTCTCACCAAGAACAACTTTTACAAATGCAGCAAGAGCAGCAGCAGCAGCAAGCCCTTCTTCTCACTCCTACCCCTCTTCTCAATGAACCCAGCTCCTCGCTCACCCTCGACGCGTCTTCGGCGCAGTTTGCCGCCTCCGCTGTCTGCAGCACTGATAGTTCCCATGGCAACCCAGTGTCCCCAGCTGTGGAGGTTGTCACTGAAGAGATCGCTCCCATCTCTGTCAAGTGCAATGGGCCGTCTGTTGAGTGTGGTTAGTTTTGATTCTGTTTTTTATGTCGGAGGCTTTTTTTCTGAGGTAGTTGCTCTTAGACCCTTCAGGTGTAGCGGGATTTAATTTATTCCTCTTCACATGTGCATTCTCCTTCAGCTGCATCCTCCTGTTTCTCTACGTCGCCAGCTGCCAATGTCCTGCAGCTCAACTTCCCTCTGACCCCATCGACCCCTCTGCAATCAGCCACCCCGGAACCTTCGCTGACCTCTTCATCGCTATGCGCTACCACGGTGACGACCCCTGCCATAGCAACAGAGGCCATGGCCCCGGGTACTCCACCAGTGTTGAAGATTGCTGCCACTCCAGGAACGCAGAACAACGCCCTGCCTAAGTGAGTGCTGGGGGTTCTGGATTGCTGGATCGGAATTTATTCCTCATCTCTTTTGATGTTTTCAGGAATCACGGTGCTGAAGTGAAGACGATCGTTCATGACCAGATCGTGGCGATGGAAGTGACCTGATCGGGTCAAAGAACTGTTGCTTTTTTTTTTTTCTTTTTTTTTTTTTGTCTCGTGAGGGTGTGTTGCACTGTGTTTCCATACTGGGGGGGCGTTTCTCTCTAACCTGTGCGTGTCTTTTGTGTGTAAGGGTTCATTTCTTTCGTCATTGTTTATTTTTTGCTAAATTGTTGTATGGTAACTTTAACATGAAAGATTAATTTGGTGAAAAAAAAAAATGATGAAAAAAAAAAAATACAAAATTTCTAAACATGTGAAATCATCTTCGTCATTAATTTTCTTTTTTTCTTAAATCCTAATGTGCCCCATGAAACATAGATCTATATATATATATATAATTATTTCTTCTTTTTTTTGTTGATTATGCGGAATCTTTTCTTTTTGGATTTTTAATTTCTTTCTTTGCATGTTTTGAATGTGTGATTGTGTTTTTTTTTTTTTTTTTTTTTTTTTTTCTGTCTGAATGTGATTTCTTCTTTTCATTCATTTATTCACAGGGTATCATTATGGGATGTCCACGAACAATTCAATCAACTTCATGAATTTGGAGAAAACAAAAATCATCCTAGCCATATTGTGTTCAAAAAGATGGAAATGTGAAAATTTGTCCTTATAACTTCTTCTCCCCTTCGAAGAATGAATGAGATTATTTTTTTTTTTTTTTTGTGGGTGCTAATAGCTTCATTGCATGTATGTGTTCATTTGTGTATTAGAGTTCCATAAAAATTCTCCTATCCATTTCAAGACCAGGCAGCATAATTGTATTATAATAAATTAGGGATTAATTTTCCTTTTAAGGTGAACTGTGATACCGGGGAGATTTATTTGCATAGAAGTTGGGTTTCTGTGAGGCATTGTCCAGAACTTGAACTTCATGAAATACTTGAAATAAAAAATGTTGCATTAAAATTTGCAAATTTGTTCCATTTATTTACACATTCGTTCTTATATTGAAACCAAGCTCATGTCAAACTATTTCTTCTTCTTGAATATTTTGAAAATTCCACTGTTGCCTTTGCCCTTCCTTGAGGATGGGAACATAACAGAGTCCGAATCAGAACTACTTGCAAATGTCACGGTATCACTCTCCGGTCCAGATGGCCCAGTGCCCTCTCTCTGCACAGGGAATGTGAGTTCTTCATTGCTCAATTTATGAATATTAAAATTTCCTTCAGTGACCGTTGAGTCTTCTTTGCTCTGTGCAGCGGTGGTTTTTGTGTCGCGAATGGAAGCATCCAGCTTTCCCCAGAACCACTCGATGAGGTCGTCCTTGGTGTAATCAAGCAGGGTGATGGGAACCAGGACATCTGGAATTCTTACGTTCTTCTCTATCACGACCGGGATCAGTCGCTTGCTTCTGGATCCTGAAAAACAAACATAATATTGTAGAAGAGTGGTTCTTTTAGAAGCAACACTGACCAGGAGCTAGAGCATGGGCAAAGTGTGTTTGAAAGTCGCATTCCTCAGAGTTGCTGTAATTCTGGGAGATTATGATGACCATTTTGCGACACCTTCAGGGAAAAAATTGGAATATCAGCCAATATTAATATTTCATCAAAATGCTTTTTATTTCAAATGAATTTGCACAAAAACTTGGTCGAAAATGGTTTAAGGAGGGCATGCATGACACAATGTGTATGAACAGAGGGAGCTGCTCACCTTTCTTTAATCAGCTTTGAAATGGCTGAATACTTGCAGGTACCTCCAATGAGGTCACGACCTATGATGCATAACTTCAACCCACGTTTTTTCTCCATTTCAAACATCATTGTCCGTAACTGGATCACACAATATAATAAATATCATATAAGTATATCCAAGAATACCATGAAATTATGCAGCAAAAAGTATGGAGTCAAACGGTTCCCAATGACAAAATTTTGGCCAAAATTGGAAGGAAAACTACTTGCATCAGTTTAATTGGAGAAGGTCTTTAAAGCACCAGCCAATAGACATCAAGTGGCACACATTATACTCTTGGCTGACCTACATAATACCAGGTATCATTAACCATTCAGATATCATGATATATCAGACATTTTGTCATTGGGAGCCTCAAGAGGACATCTTGTAAATGTTCATTAGAGAAACCCCTTGCCTGCAACATATTGTGACCATCAACACACAATTCTCATCTGTGACCTAATATTTTTAGTACAAAATTAAACCCAAAACAATCAAAATTATTATGCTTTAAAATCCTAACCCAAACCTGGATAGGATTACGTAAATACAAGTTTGCGTGCAGCCTCTTTTGACAATTGAATAAAGCTCTTTGCTGGGCAAGAAGTTCATATTTGAGTGGCCATCAATTAAACAAATATGCAATTGGTTTGCAGGGAAACTGCAGCAGGAGAAAATTCAAAATTGTACAAGCATAAATTGCAATTGGTCTTGAGTTGTTATCGCGGCAGACCATTAAAAAAGGGTTCTCTCTCTCTCTCTCTCTCTCTCTCATTCTATCTCTCTCCGCGTTCATTAAAACCCATAACATAATCGACACAGAAGGATTTCAAAATGATCAGATGTCCTCTCTACCCAACTAAATCTGACGCAATATCTCACCCATTCAAAATCGCTGTGAGTGTAACACACAAAAGCATCAAAATATTCCAAATCACCATCAACTGAAATATGAATCTTGGTGAAAGAGATCCGAGCCACAAACAAATCTCACCGTCTCCCTTCACGATTGCATCGCTCTCTGCATATTTAGGCATTCCATTTTCACCTATGAAACAATGATTAAAATGAAATGCCAACAGTTTTCATATTTAACTCACTCTCTTCAATAACCCTTCTCCGTTCTTCGGCTTCCATGAAGGATTTCACGTCATGCTCTGAGTTGGACATCATAATAATCACGTTAAAATCTTTTTCGTTTTTCATGAATTTGAGAAAAGCCAGAATGATTGAGCCTGTTGAGCAACATTATTACACTTACACAATCAAATTAAATACCAGATCCAGAGACAGATTATCACAAGATACTTGTATCAAATTATTAGAGCTATCACCCTGTATAGTGCATACCAATATTACCTATTACTCACAAACAAATTTAAACAAAATCAGAACTTTAATTCCTAATCACTTTTCTTTATAAGAATTTACTTATTCACGGACAAGTCAAAACATGACCAATTCCTCATTTGCGCACTCACCAATCCTTCGGTGAATGATGTCATCCTCAATGATATCCCAGCGACCCATCTCTTTGAAGAATTCCACTAATCTTCCAATGCTGGCTTCAGGATTTTTTCCCCATTCCTTGAGAACTCTCAAAGTCGGGTTTTCGTGGAGTGCAAAATTGTCCAATTCCATACAGTCGAATCCACAGCATTCGCCAAGACCCCTCCAGTCGGTTGCTTTTCCATTCTCCAGGGTATCCTTCTCTGGGTTGAGGTGCAAAGCCAGCTGTTTGCGACAGCTCTCGTTGAGGGCACGTACTGGAGTGGAAGCCACGTTCGACGGGAGGCTCAGGAGAGAGGGCTCATCGGACGCCATTGGGGGACCCACGGTCATCGCTATTCTGAGATGGGAAAAGCAAAAAATGCAATTAAGCATTAAGTCATATGATGTTAACAGTGCACACATCGATGCATGAATATCCGATGATGAAACACAAATCCATACAACCATCTTCCTCTTTTGATTTTTGCAAAGCGTGCAAAAAAAATCATACCCAAGCGAACCACATTCGTATAACAAGAGACATCTGTGTGCATGCGCAGGAGAAAAGGGAACAGGTTCTCAAACGAAACCACATGAACAGAATCACAGAAACATCAATCCACGATGTTATACTGGAATAAAGTCTAATCAACAGGATACATGTCCAATTCGAAAATGAAATTGAGTCCTGTATTGTGAGTTAAATACTCCAAACCTGCCATGAACTCACTAGGCATACATATGTATGTCATAATTTTATGACATAATCAGGTCAAATTGGAGTGACCTTTGCATGAATCTTCAGTTGGGATAAACCCCATTCTCACTACTTGGGGTTTTTGGTGGCTGCATTGTTTGTTTCCAAATCCTTGATGATTAAAGAAGAACGAACGTCTTATCTAAGATGTCCAACTTCATTTCAGGTATTTAATTCATCAACTTCTTGTTTAACGACTGTGATCCAAATCTGCCACCAGAAACATGTCAAGTGTCTCTTTGTCACTTGTAAACTCAATAATAAACATTCCTCCAATAATTAAGGACACTGTGGAATGTCATCAGCCAGAGAAACCGAATTCTGAACGTTAAAGTGTATTGATCTGTGAGAAGAAAAGGTTCCAGCGAATAATCCCAAAGTTGTATTCGAAGATATTCAGCACAATAACAGCGCATATTACAAAACCAATACAAGTGAACAACGTGTACAAATCGATGTACATCTAATTGCAAGCATTCAAATACACATGAAATACCTTTGATGGGAATTCCCTAACAGCATAAGAAAATCTCCTACCAAGTGATCTGAGCGGCTGACTTCTGTACACTGCCCTTTATACGCGCAACCAACAAGGAAGTGGCCGAGAATATGGCCTCAAGTTGAAGAGCCGTGACGAATTTGAAAAAACCATTAACGTTGAATATAATTTCCCCTTCTCACTCACTGTGAATCAGGAAGTTCAAGATAAATACATGTAGCCATTTTAATAACAAGTGTGCACAACAAAATATATCAATAACCTACATAATTATAACCATGGTCTCAATTGGGGTTTTTATGTAAATGAGTCACTGATTGGGGTTGGTTAAATGATAGCACAATAACGCTATGTGCATGAACTCACAAATGAGCACTCTTTATGCTCTGTGGTTGTCAATGAATCAAAGGGCGTTGAACACTCATAAGCGTGGAATGCATCACAAAACCCTTGCCATCAACATCATTCATTCCTTAGATTGTGATTGAAAAACATAGAAGTCAGTTATGCGGGAGACAAATGCGTATATAAACAGGATAGTTCTGCCTCACCCCACCAAGTTAACCATATGGCCTTTGCTGATATTTTTCCTATGCCAAGTCGTGCATGCAAGCAGAATTTCCCTTATGTGGGGTTTTCATCTTGAAAATGGCTTAAAGTGCAAAAAACAACACGACTCAGCAGTCAACAGTGTGCCTACACGGAAGAAAAAAATCACAGGAGCATAAATACTGAAAATGCAAAGGGTCCTTTGTTCAGTTTAATCTCGTACAAATAGATATTTCATATTACCCGATACCCAAAACACTAAGAATAAAACAACAGAAGCCGAAATACCCTTCCCTTTTTATTCTTCCACGGAAAAATCAACATCGCACAAAATTGGGCAATACACCGCATTCCACTATAAACAGTAGTACAGAGATCCTGGCTTTGTTGTGCAGTTGGAAGAACTGTAAAGTACTAGAACTTAACAATAAATTGTAAGCTAGAATTGCTACATGATGGAACTACTCAAGCAGTGTATTAAAATGCATATAGTACATCTCCTCATACAAAGATATTGAGGTCAGAACATATATAATACAAAGTATACTGTTGCTCAGCAATATCACAAAACACTTACCCCTTATTTGGAAATGAACTTGGTTTATTGGCACTTGACTAAAATATTCCTCATTCGGTGATTACTTGACTTCGACCTAAAACAGGCCCTTTTCATGGCTAAATATTAAAGGAAGAACACTAGCTGTTGCCTGAGAGCCTGGATAAAAGGACCTCTCTCAGTAATCAGTAATCAATTCAGAAGATTAATAAAACCTTCCGAAGAGGCGCAACTATTGCACCTATTGAACCTACTTCACATGATGCATTTGTCACGTATATCATATTTTCGCTGTCACGGTTGAGGGAGAAGCCACCCGGAAGCAATATAACATATTATCATATTATTATATATATATATATATATATATATATATATTATATTATTATACCTTTTGCTTGCTCAAGCACAAAAAATACATTCGTTTGACACAGAGAAGTGAAAACCCATGCATAAAATTCACAAAGAATAACATGCAGGAAATTTTCTGTTCTACAGGAAGGGGGCACCAAATAGCACAGTGGGTTAAATCGCTGTCTGCAATCCTATGCCGACCGTGGGGGTCGAGGTACGGAGTTCGAGACCCGATCAGGCCACGGGCGTTATGATTGTGAACTATAATTGTAATCCATTATAATTGTAATTCTTCGGTGACTCTGCTGCCCAACTGCGTAACAAGGCCAGGCGCTGTGTATTACTGTCTATGGTGGTATGCACAATAAAGAACCCTTGGGATTTATCAATAAGAGTAGGGGGAAACCCCGGTCCCGGGCCTTCTGTTCTGGCACCCGTATCACCCAAATGGGTTGCGTGGAGCTGTAAAACCCCATCACTCACTCACTCACTGTTCTACAGGGATTCTGACTATAGGGTATTTGAACACCCAGGGCTCGAAATAAAACTCAACTAGTAATGGTGAGTAAAAATTCTCACCGGCGAGTAAAAATATCAATAATTAGAATGATCACCCGATGGCAAATAAAATTTTAGCTCTCCAAACAAAATGTAAAGAGCAGATTCTTTGGTTAACACCACAGAAAAATTACATAAGCAATACATTTTTGCTCAATCCTCAGTTTAAAAACTGAAACCTGTGAGCCCATGAAGGTGCCTAATATCATGCAAGCACGTTTGAATTAGCTGACGCCATGTTAACGCCAGTTCAGACGAATAATTTTGGCGCCGCCATTGTTCTTACTGCATTCACATCTTTTCAAATTAATTTGCATCTTAGGTATAGTATGTTATACTGGTAGTTAGTCTGAATACTATAGTACATGTAGTAGCAGTGGTTGATGATTTCATGAATCGTTGCTTCCATCATCCACTCACTAACACAACATATTTGAATTGGAAGTTGATCCCAACTCATGCTCCAATATGTAAGTTGACGCTGTTTAGTTAACCCCTCGAGTTAACTATTATTTTATAATACTTTAGAAGATTCCCGCTATGGGTCGATCAAAGGATTGGTGACACATGTCTGTGTGTTTCCTTTGTAATTTTCATTTGTTGGTTGTATTGGCTCACCTAATTCAGAGTGGATGCATGGCCATTGCAACATACCAGCATAACCCAGTGGAGGGAAACACACTTTTCTAGTGGCAGTGATAGTATTGAATGCCCTGGACGCATCGCTAATTAGATAAAAGACCACTATATGGCCGTGCATACTGCATTGTCATAAACAATCGACCTAAATTAAAATTGGTTGAGAAAGTGACATAGTATGTATCAAGGACGTACATTATAAATAATTTTACTCGCCAAATATATTTTACTCGCCAAC
>KB310599.1:0-16296 GCA_000328365.1 Capitella teleta
TTTCTCGATCATAACTGTTTTTTTTTTTTTTTTTTTTTTTTTTTTTTTCTAGATTTTGAATGAAATATCCCCAAACGTGTCTTATAATTCTTGCTTGCTAGTTCATTCTCACCTCCTAATAGCTATAATTATGACATTGAAAGAATGCTATTTTATTGCCTCCCGTTTGATGATAAAATTGTGTCAAGGATATATTGAATGATTTACAATGTCTTAAATATACTTACGCGTTGTCATTCACGATGTCTTAATTATTCAAATGCATGGTCAAAAGAGGATACAAACAGATTCAGGTTTCATAATTAAATTAATTATCGCTCATTCAAATTAGAGGCCAAAAACTACAATGTTATGTCAAGCAATGATAAATGGAAGATATACGGATTTATAACATTATCATAAAGAGTGAAGAGAAAATAGTATTCCACCAATTAAAAATCGTAACAAGAATAGATGTTTTGGTGAGAGAGAAATAATCCGATTGATTATGCATGGAAGGTACAAAATAAAAATATTTGATTTTTAAAATCAAACGTTAACTTAATTTTAATACATACGTTCAGACAAGACAGTCTGATCCTATGTATCGCTCAAACAAGTTGTCAGAATTGATGATCAGAATTTTTTTTAATCACAGTTCTATTCACAGCAGCAAAAGTACAATAATTTCTGTATCATAAACATATTTGATCTCTTACGGCATATATATGCCCGCAACAAGGTCAGCAGAGGTTACCTTGTGTGCCTCAAGTTATAAAGAATCCTGTTATATAGGGTGACTCAAAGTATATTTACAGGTAATGGGACCATTGCACAATTTGACACGATACTACTATAACTCAACCAGTCTTATTAAGGCAATTCATATACACGGATACCTCAGTGTGTTTCGCTTTCATGATATGCTCAGCTGGAATGAAACGCGAGGCCTGGATGTTAAGAGGAACCCAAGCAGTTCCATATAAACTTCGAAAGAACTTTTTCACCTCGCAAGATCCGACCATTGTCTTGCTATTGTCTGGTAAATCGGGGAAACAGGCTGGACTGACGATGTGGAATATAGTTACCACTTTGAACGTAAGACTATTTGCGGTGATATTAGTCTTTGGACACAGGTTCATATCCACTCTGTCTGGTTGAGTTTCATCGGCAACTGCTCTCCACATCTCAACCAGAAACTTCAGCGCAACCTCATCGTCATCATGGTCTACACGGCCTCTGATTATTGTGTCCCATTTCGTCAGGTGAGCAGCATGACGACGAGGTTCATCAATGACTGGGCGAAGATGGGCATCCATCAATGTCGTAGTGAGGAGCAAATGGTCTTTAGAAGTGTAAATTCTGAAGCCTGTATCTTCACTTTCTTCACCACAGACTAGGCTGCCGTATAAACAGAACTTGAGTCCTTGGTTGAATTTATCGATAACTTTAGGCATGATTGCTTTCACGTCTGGCTTCGTCTCCAACTCGAAAAGTTCCTTAGGGGTTAAGTATTGTAAGCGAGTGCAGCGCAGCAAGTCAACCAGACACGTTTTACGTAATTCGTCGCTAGCGTTGGTGCGTCTTAGGAGCCACTCGAAAATAAAATCCACGATGAATTTCTCATTCCGGACCACTAACTCGGAACGGAGGAGAAGAGGTTGCAGAGCGTCTACGTCTAATACAAAAAGTCGATCTTGACTTAATTCGGCAAAATTGGCACAAATAACTTGTTGGCAATGTAACATTACCTCATGCATCGAAAAGTCGAGGGCGAATTTGTACCAAGAAACTGCATTGCTGATGTTCACATTGTTGGTCATATATTGGACACAAACCTATATGATAAAAACAAAGAAGACTAGATCTTGACGCTATAATTTATGCTTTCACGTACCTCTTTATGTTCTTTGACGAGATATTTATCGTAGAGAATCAGCAATGGAAGAATGTTCTCGGGACTCAACTCTACACTCATGGTATAAAAAGACAGCAAGAAATCCGAAAAATGTTCCGAGCAAATTGCAGATTCCTCAATTTTGATTTCTTGACTTTGAGATTCAGTCCATGCTTCCTATTTCAAAATTAAAATGACTCTGTACTTTTGTCTACAAGGAAATCTTCCTGCGCGCGAGAGAGTCCTTAATACAAAGAAGCGGCGACGATGACGATGATGACGATGATGATGATGATGATGACGACGACAGGGGAAGCACACACAGCAGGGGCCACCTCGACCGTTTCCAGTCTTCTTTCTGGGTCGATTCAGCTTCCAGTCAAATGGAGGCACTCATCGATGAGCATGCACACCGAACGCGTGGTACTTGCGTAGCTGACGATGACGGGCGCCCATGGCGTTGATGGATTCCTCACTTTCACCACCGACTCCTTCCATAGGGACGCTCCAGATTCGGATGACATCGTCGATGCGAGTGCACGGTCTGCCTCTCGTGCTATAGATCGCGCATGTCTGTGATATCAGCTGTAGACTATGCATTCCTCAAATCTGGATGGAAATGGTCTCGGATGAGACTCAACAGGGTTGCACGATCTTGCCTCCTGGTCGTGCATCATCCCTAGTGCACCCTCTGTCCAATGAGCTTAGAAGAGGCATCGAGAAATGAAAGATGCGCCACCTTTCATGCTTTATTCATTTCCTTTGCTTGATTTTGTGAGATATCCGAAATGAAACTGCTTTCTTTGTGCATCTTTATTGTTGTTCAAAGTATAATTTTCCCTTTTATTTTCTCTCTTTTGAATTCATTGAGAGACCGTTTAGGATGCACGCAACTGATTATGAAGATTTGAAGATTTAAAATTCTCTTGAGCCCAATATACAATAAATATAAAACTTTATAGACAGAATATAACGAGAATATTGCCAGAGAATGTTAACTGTACTACCAGTAAATGTATACATGTACATGTAAAACGAAAAATTCCATTTATGGGTATAAATATATTCCCCTACTATATACATGTACAGCACAGTTCATGTTCACCACAGCATGACACATTCCAAAGTGTCGTTATGTGGCACCGAGTTGGACGAAGATGGTATTGCCTAAGTGATTGCTGCGTCGTTGATGCCCGCTTGTGATCATAGCCCGCCGATGGGTTACGTGTCAACTTAGGGGTTCCTATGACCAGCGAAAATATGTGATATATTTATTTTTCATAGCTGGGTAGAAATGCATTGCCAACTGAAACTAAGTATTTCAATAATGGTAAATCTCGTTCCTTTGCACTGGCACCAGTTCCTGGCAACCCCTAAGTGGTGCCTGGTTCACCAGGGTAAGTTAAAATGCTGAAGAGGGCAAGGAGACCTCGGTCTGTATTATGCTGTCTGACTGATATGGCAGTATCACCCCGATGGTGCAGATCTTTGATCTGTTATGAAACCCTTTACCTTACCTTTATCTAATATTAATGATTATTGAGAGAGAATGTGCGTTTATTCGGAATAAAATAAGAGTATAATACAAATGCGAGTAGTGAGTAGAAATTCAGGAGACCTGGCTTAGGCCGGGAAGGGCCGCTGGCGCTCTGGCCACCTTAAAGGGAGGGAGAACTGGTTGAAAATGGACTTTGAGTCGTTATTTGATGCACCAAAAATGATTTCTATGCCTGGCCCACACAAGGAATATCATCGCTAACGATTTCGCGGGAGATATATTGCTAATTAGGCGTGACGTCAGTCGCTGTGATGAAACACCGAGTTCCCCATCTATTACAATGGGCCTCGTCATATCAGCGTGTCCTGCGACTAAACCCCTGGATATTTTTTTTATTTTCTTTTCGGAAATAGATAGAATAATCATTTTGCCACGAGTCAGGCGCAAAAAAAAATATTTTTCGCTATTTTTCTTATTTTAACAAGCGATTTTCTAGGACACCTACCACGTTTCTCATCCTGAAACAGTAAAAAGGTCAGCCAGAGTGCACCACGCATGCGCTTTCGTTTCGTAAACAACAAAGATGTCCTTTTATGGCGAAGATGCTCTGCTCTGATTGGCTGAAATCGATAGCTTCACGAGGGGAACGGGACCAATCAGCCATCAGCCAAACCAAGCCATCAGCTGACGTTTGCCTCCTATACTTCGCAATGGAAGCCATTCTCCCATAGGCGCAATGCTAACCCCGATATTCGGAATGCATTATTTCCTTACGCTTGCATCCAGGCAGGGTGTTCTTGGCACGGAATGCTATCAATTGGTGCTATGAGTCAATAGAACATCACTTAAAATTTAGTTCCCCATCCCTTTAAGATAATCAATATTAATTTTAATCTGAAGCTGCATGAATAATAGACAAACAAGCATTAGTTATTGGATACAGGTCCAATTAATGTGTATTATTGTTATTAATTAATGAATGACTAATCATGTGTGCGATGTTATTATCTGGATAGGTGCTATTACGATAATAATATTGATCATTAATTATATTTGATGAACATCCAAGGCAAGGATAATTGTGAATTATTGTGTTCTTTTGAGCTGTAATAATAAATAGAAAGAATTTATTACTGGTAATAATATATAGGCCAATCGCAATAAAATGTATATTTTATCGTGGAACAGATGGGTCAAGTTAGATACTGCATGTGCACTCGCTTGAGTTGAAATGCACGGCTGTAACAGTGCAACTGTAGACATACTTGACTACTATAGTAACTGCATTGTAGACATAATTAAATTAAAATAACATTCTTATGCAGAATTAGGAAATAACATACATTGGAAATCCCTTATTTGTTGATAGCTCACCTCTGCAATGTTGTGTTACAGACGAAAATCCAGGTCGAAATATGTGGACAGCTGACCAATTGATCGGCAACGTGTGTAAACCAATCGATTTGACCCAAGTGAAAGAGTTGTGCACACACTGCATGTATGCATATACTATAACGTTCGCGACTACATGTACGTTATGCTGCGTGGAGGTCTGCTACTCTGACTGGTGGGCTAAATCATTGTATATTATGTAATATACTTTGGGAACTAGTGATTGACTATGTATACTCTGTTTAACGTATATATCCCGGTATTTGTAGCATAAAGGTGTGTGTTTGCAGAAATCGAACTTCTTCGCCACTCTAAAACCGAGAGCACTTCTTCAACCAATAAGGCCTCATTGTTACTCCTTTATAATTCCATGGCTGAACCCTTCCAGTAATGTTGCTGACCTCTGAGAGGATCCCGTGCCATACACTAATCATCGCTCACAAGACTCCATATATTATTATGAATATATAATATTTCTAAGGGCCTTGTCGCCTACTTGCGCCATGATCCGGTCATCTTGTCAACCAGCAGATACATCCTAAGAAAAAAAGTGCCTTGGTGGTCGCCATGGATACCCCCCCCCCCCAAAAAAAAAAAAAAAAAAAAAAAAAAGAACAAAAAAGCAAATATTACATGAAATATAAATGGTGCTCCAGAGTCTAATATGAAATCGCCAGATGAGCTCACGTCTTAAACCAGCAAAATATTGTTCAATGTACATTGAAACTCTAATTACCGAATTCTCGTTTGAGAAGGGCATAGGTGTGGCTTATGTGTGGCTTAATAAAAGCATTGTGTGTCTGCGTGAAAGCATCTAGCAAATATTCGTCAGCGGTGATCTCCACAGAACATATGGTGATCTCAGATATGAGAATATTCAGACAGTATTCTGACTACTTTTACGCCGACACACACAATGCTTTTATTAACCCACACCTATGCCCTTCTCAAACGAGAATTCGGCAATTAGAGTTTCACATCCGATAGCCCTCGATGTCCGGCATACCCCCATAAAAAAAACCCTAAAATTTTTAGGTGGCAATTACATGTAACTTCCCTTTTTTTTTTTTCTTTTTTTTTTTTGAGTTTTTAGAGACACGCTTGACACCTATTACAGTATATGAATCATAAAGCTTTACCCAAAGTGATTAGAATCATGATTATCGGTCCAAATATGCCCCGTATGATGTTCTTTAACACGAGCAAATTCTGATGCGTTGCGTCGACGGAAACGGGTGTTGATACCCGCTTTCCTACGAAAAGGTGCCATTTTTAAGGGTTGTTTTGAATTTGACGGTAATGTATAATGCTGTATTTTTTATTCGTATCGTTCATTCACCTGAAACTTGGTCAAAAACTGCTTTGATGTCTTATAATTACGGTAAAGGCAATTGAAATGGCCAGTAATATTATAATTATTGAGTCTGGGGTGCGATTCACTACCCCTACCCCCAATTTCCCTTCTTTGTTATATGCTAACTGAGCTGCTTTGTGTAGCTATTCATGGCATACCTAGAGGCATTTAATTATTATAGGATCAAAAGTGAAGGATTGTGTTTCCATGACAACCATTTTAACTGAAATAATCGTGGACATATGTGACATTTAGGTGGATATGAGCGACTTTGTACGATGACATTCGCTGAATGCGTTATAAAATTTAACCATTTTATTATGTGGTTTATATGTAATAAATAAGATGGTATAATGAAATTTAACTAACCTGGTCATATTGTCATCTGGGCCCGTTCAAGTCGGCGGCCTTCCCGCCATTGCAGACCGCTTCATCAGAATTTTTCTTCTCCTTCGCCAACTTCACTCGAAACCACTGGCTCGTTATCGGCAAGGCAGATGAAGATTTGTAAACAATATCTTGGTATTCCAGCGTAAACATTTCGTTTGGCGTCGATAACTGTCAGAATCTTTCCCATTCGTATTATCAAAATCATGAACTTCGCAGTTCGCACGCTTCGGAGTTATCATGAGAAATTCGTCTTCCGAGAGCGGAGTTCCCAATTTTGAAGTCACGTGACCAAAATTGAAGTTGGTTACAATGGGGCCAATGGAAGACGCGTATTCACCCTTATGGAATATCTTTGGTCTACCAATGACGAGGTGTGAATTTCGTGATGCCGTGGCTTCGATGGTAGGTGGATGGTGAATAGAAATACCTCCAATTGATTGATGTGCAGCATTTGTGGCATTTAGTGCATATAGTTTAAATATTATCTGAATCAAACTAAAGTCATGTAGATGTTTACATATTAATGGTTTTAACTCCAGAAAAGAAAAAAAAAAGCAGAAAAATTCCAGTGCTCGCATGAAAAAACAAAATCAATTTGACACCCATATATTGTAAGTAACTTTTGGTATTTTACATTTTAGATGTGGGCATGATGCAGGCTTGTACCATATCTGCAAAAAGGAAGTTTTAATTGGAAAAGGTGCTGTCTCTCTGCATGAAAAAGGTGCGCTGACAATAAATCAAATTAGCAGAAAGCAGAAAGTGAATTTGAGCGCCGGGCGATAGGGTTCACGCTAATTGTAGAAATCAATCTATTGATACTCGACATACAAAAACCACAATTGAGAATGAAAATATTGTTGCTTCACCCAAGAAAAGGAGCTTCCGTTCATCATTAACGCCATTCCAATATTCCTCAAACTGCCACTTCTGTGGCACTAAAATCAAAGATCAAATATCATCAAGTTTCAGTAAAATAGAGAATGAATGTATCGTTGAAACATGCCTCACGGTGTGCTAGATTCGAATGACGACTGAGCGCACGAAGTGCAAGGTCGCATTGAATTCTTCAGGCGTGGTCTATGTGATGTGATGGTGTTACAAAGAATTCCGATTTAAGCGTGATATCCCCTTCAAGTGCAATGGAATAGAAGCGGAAGCAAAACTTAGAAAGACGCGAAATATCGATGGACGCAAAGCCTGTGTCAGAGATAGCAGCCTTTCTGAACATCAATCGAACCCCATGCAAAGTTCCCATTTCAACTCTGAGAGATGCCATGAATAAGGAGCTCTTTCTGGCTTATAGGCCGACCACTAATACGAAAGAAAGGGAGAATGGTCATAGCGTAGATTTTCACAAGAAAACGCGGCCATATCCTGATCTTTTTTCTTTTTTTTTTCTATTGTCCATGGTGAAACTCACAGTGATATGAAATGTACAGAAAAACTTAACCTTGTTGAGAGGGCAGTACAGGTTGTAGCAAATGACATCAAAGAGATGCATATCCATGCAGTGATGCTTTGGCTCCGGGTGCAGCAGCACTTTCATATCTGCCAAACTCTTTCATTATATTGCTGTTGAGAATCTTTACAAAATCGAAGGAGCAGCCGATAGCTGCAGTTGGTCAGGCAATCATGCTGACCAGTCGACCAAGGGCTTTTATCGCTCCACTGCAAATTGGGCTGGCTATACAATGCCACCACACTTTCGTTCAAGATTTCTGGTTGACACGATTCATTCAATGGGGTTCTGTTCACCGTACTAAGAAGTAATGCGCGATTTGAACACAATGCAGCAAACGTTATGGCACCAGAACTAACCAAACTGGCAAGGACTCGGACTCTCAACTGCTTTTTTTGCGGCCGACAACATGGATCGCAATATCAGAACAATAGATGGACTCGGAACTTTTCACAGCTTGAGCATGCTTGCAGCACTCACAGCAAGCC
Organism: Capitella teleta; assembly: GCA_000328365.1. Classification (NCBI taxonomy): domain Eukaryota; kingdom Metazoa; phylum Annelida; class Polychaeta; family Capitellidae; genus Capitella; species Capitella teleta. The sequence goes on from KB310599.1 coordinate 8,461, forward strand.
ATCTCTTAAATCAAAAGTGCCAAGGGGCAAATTTAAGTTGATTCTGCAACTTTGAATGCATTGAGCAAAATTATACATGCAGAATATCATTTTGCAAACAAGACATCGAAGGAACTCTGACCATGGATAAATCGATAGGAGATACTAGAATGCACTGATTGGAATGACATATCTAATTCTAATTTGTTCTTTTTGATATATATAAGTGCTAATTAATGAGTGATTAAAGGGATGGGGAACTAAATTTTAAGTGATGTTCTATTGACTTATAGCACCAATTGATAGCATTCCGTGCCAAAAACACCCTGCCTGGATGCAAGCGTAAGGAAATAATGCATTCCGAATATCGGGGTTAGCATTGCGCCTATGGGAGAATGGCTTCCATTGCGAAGTATAGGAGGCAAACGTCAGCTGATGGCTTGGTTTGGCTGATGGCTGATTGGTTCCGTTCCCCTCGTGAAGCTATCGATTTCAGCCAATCAGAGCAGAGCATCTTCGCCATAAAAGGACATCTTTGTTGTTTACGAAACGAAAGCGCATGCGTGGTGCACTCTGGCTGACCTTTTTACTGTTTCAGGATGAGAAACGTGGTAGGTGTCCTAGAAAATCGCTTGTTAAAATAAGAAAAATAGCGAAAAATATTTTTTTTTTGCGCCTGACTGGTGGCAAAATGATTATTCTATCTATTTCCGAAAAGAAAATAAAAAAATATCCAAGGGTTTAGTCGCAGGACACGGTGATATGACGAGGCCCATTGTAACAGATGGGCAACTCGGTGTTTCATCACAGCTGCTGACGTCACGCCTAGTTAGCAATATATCGCCCGCGAAATCGTTAGCGATGATATTCCTTGTGTGGGCCAGGCATAGGAATCATTTATGGTGCATCAAATAACGACTCAAAGTCAATTTTTAACCAGTTCTCCCTCCCTTTAACTCACTTCTGTAAGTAATGATCGTACACACTATAGGTTCAAATGCAAAACTTGTGCCCATCGTCAATGTATTGAATGCTGAAAACCATGTTGAAAACCATATTGAAAACCATATTGAAAACCATATTGAAAACCATATTGAAAACCGAGCTGTATTCACATGGTTATGAGCATGAGTAGATTTTCTCTTAATTGGCCAGTGTGACCTTGACCTTCGTCTAATTGGTTTAAAACTTCAGACCTGCGTCTGGATTCAATGGACAATGTGACGAAGTTTCAAAGCTTTAAGTGTACACACACACACAAAGGCACTGGTGAAGAAAGTAAAGTGCGGACAAACAGACAGACAAACGGAGGCTAGTGATATTTAGGTAAATCTAGGATTTACCCATAACGAGGTTCACAGAGTTGCCACATATGGGGTTAACAGAACAACCCCTAGATATACTGTGGACACTGTCAAGCCACTGAACTCAAAACCAGAAGAGATGGTTGAGCTTTCTTTGGGAGGCCGCTAAACGATGCAAGCATGGATAGTTGTACAGCCAAGGCGAATACAACACAGGAGGCAGATGCATACACATGTACAGAGTTTATTTTCAAGAAAAACAACAAATGTAAAAAGAAACGATAAAAAATATAGAAATATATCACGCTTATTCACAAAATCAGTGAAGTGAGAATTCCAGTTCTATATTATTCTGTTTTAATACAAAACACTTTTCAATAAGCATCACTCAAAGGTTGCATAGAAAATAAGGCGAAAACAGTGTAACATTGATTGCCATATTGGGCAGAGTCAAAGTAGAGAAGTACGGAATAGAGAAGAATCGTAACGCACGTCATAAATTATGCATTCCTGACAATAATTGTCACAACGTACATCAATATGACATGTTCAAAGGAAATTAAACCAACAATTTGATCAATATTCATAACGGTGGAATAAATTGTTCAGCTCAGTTTTACTTAATTAAGCTTTAATAAAAATAACACTCACATACATTATAATCATGTATACACATTATTCAACTGTTATTCTAAAAAACAAATGCATGGTACATAAAATAGTATACCGTATATTGATTATAATTATGTATTCTTGCATAAAATATATTGTAACTTTCAGTTTAGTTTAGTACACCATAATTTTTCAAAAGTTGTATCAATTAGGAAATTAGGACTTTGTGAATCCCTTGAGTAGCTCCATGGGAAGAGGGAAAATGATTGTGGAATTCTTCTCGGCAGAAATGCTGTTCAGGGTCTGGAGGTATCGCAGCTGGAGGGCGGAGTCCGATTCGCCAATGATGTCAGCCGCCTCTTTAAGGGCACGTGACGCTCTCTGCTCTCCCTCAGCAGCAATCACCTGTGAAGAAAATAGATATGAGATACAGATGGTTGAGATAGCATGAGACAGAGATGACAGTGGACAAGATAGCATAAGCAGAGATGACAGTGGTTGAGATAGCATGAGACAGAAAAGACAGTGGACGAGATAGGTGACGAAAAAATTATAGCATGAAACGCAAATACAGTATTTTAAAACTTGATGCATATTAGTCACTGTCTCAACTAATATTAATTAACATCTACCGTCTGTGACCATGCACTGCTATAACACACATTCATCTAATTAGCAATGCGTCAAAAGTATACCATCACTATTATAGCACTGGAAAAGCATCTTTGAGCCTACCTTTGCTCTGGCCTCTCTTGTCGCCTCCGCCTCTGTGGCCATGGCTCTCTGCATGTTGGATGGCAGGCGAACATCCTTACTGGAAAATTAAATTCGTCTGTAAATCAGTAAATCTCCGAGCTATTCATACTTACACTTCCACACGCTCCACTTTGACGCCCCAGGGGTCGGTACCCTCATCCAAACAGTGCTAGAAAAAGTTTCCGATAGTGAAAATGCAAATTTAATCCTGTGAAAAAGAAACCTGCATCGAAACTGCAATCTGTTCTCTGTCAGTAAGGATCTCAGAAAGAGTCTTAGTTCCAAGAATGTTTCTGAGTGTTGTAGCAGCGAGTAACTGAGTTGACCGTCCAGCGTTTTCAACGTTGATGACCGAAATCATTGGATTTGCCATTTTGTAGTACACAACAGCATCAACGGCAACAGTGACCGAGTCTTTGGTCAGGATCTGGAAGGGAGGGTTGTATTTATTTGGGAGATTTGAGAAATAAAGTAAGACATACTTCTTGTGGAGGGACGTCGAAGGTGACTGTTCTCTTATCGACCTTTATGAAAGTATCCGTGCAAGGAATGATGAAGAACAGACCTATATAAGGATGTGAGAGATCATGTCAAGGACACTTAAAGATCATATTACTCACCAGGTCCTTTTGGTTCAGGGAGAACTCGACCGAGACGAAATATAATGGCGCGTTCGTATTCTTGAACAATCTGAAATAATTTAGATATTTTATGACTTTTCTCTTCTTTTTTTTTCATCATACCTTGAAACAGAACCAGATGGTGAAGGGGAAAAGGGGAATGATGACGAGCCATGACATGAACAGGAGGAAATAGCCACAGCATCCGTAGCCGCTGTCATCTCGACTCACCTCTGGCTCAATGGCTGGAAAAAAAGTCAGAAGTTTAATACAGAGTACTAATATTACATGCTTATTATTTATACAAAACTCGGCTTAATTAAAGACAAATAATATTACACAACAAAAAAAGCATGCGACTTCTAGATAATAAATATAACGTACTAGCTGTGTACTGGCCTCGCATATCTGCAATGGAAATATACTGTCCTAATGAAATTTTTTGGTTAAAAAAACCCTTGGTTTAGAGTTGAGACATCTATAGGGATGACATGGAATCATAGTTATCTACATACATGTATAATATGTAGGCCTGCAAAGAGCGAAGATGAAAAATAGAGGACAGGCACCATAAGCATAAAGGCAAGCTGTTAACGATCTTACTTCATAAGAATGCAGGCATACATCACACCTTCATGCGCACTGATTAAAACAATACGTCGCAGAATAATATGCAGGTTACAGCAAACAAAACCATTCGTACTTCGCACAAGAGCACTCTGTTGTCTATATGCAATGGGTGGCACAATGCTGCTTGCAGACCAAATTACAATAGTAATATATAGCTAACAAATCCTTAATTTTCAATTTCACAATTATGTAGAGGAACCATTTAATAAGAGTTTAAAGTTTCATTAAAGCCAATTCGATCGAGAAATGTCTAAAACGAATATGGATTTCCAAGCAAAATTCCCGGATTTTGGCTTCCGTGCCATACTGATTGACATACCGGTGATATTAAGTCACTTGCCGGTAACTGTTTTGAATAGAGCAAACGAATGCCAATCAAGGAAATAGTATATAAGTGTATAGATTGCTTGGTAAACTAGACCATTATCTATGGCTTACGAATGGAGCGTTATGTAATATGTAAACGAGAATTTCAACATGATCCCATGTTACATCTTGTGGAACTAATGCCCGAATTCTCAATTGTAGCCACCGAGCTACTGCTTGACCAATGAGAGAGATCGGCGGCAGTGGACGGTGACGAGCTATACAGGTGCTATAAATCCCTATAATTAATCCATGAGTTATACTTCGGTGGTTACATTTCAGAATTCGGGCATAAGGGTTAACACTTTATACTGGAATTTTTTTTTAACTCATTTATAATATCATTTGTATGGTGCGATATAGAATTAATTGTTGCCTTCATATCTGTTATATGTTCTTTATCGTGTGGAGAAGCACATTACACCTACGAGAACATGAAGGTCACATCACGCATTTCTCACATATTATAGTATGTCCTCCGCCAATTTGGTTTCCAAGCAAAACTTGTCCGATCCTATATATTGTAGTTATTGTTGTTCCATGGATATGTCGCTTACAAATGTCAATAACACTGTATATATGTATAGTGCTGGGTGATGTAATGAAATTTATCAACACTGTATAATTCAACCACGTAACTTTCATTTGGCCACAATTAAAAATACAGTCAGGAGGTCATAATTCAGTCAGAGCAGGAAGTTTCATTCGGATTTGAGATTTAAAATGATAATAATGGTCAAATGTTCGCAAAATATTTTCTTTTGTGTGGAAAAGTAATCATGAAACAGACTTTCCAATACACTTGAGACAAACAAATCAAACAGTCAAATGTTTTTTTTCTGATACTAGTAATTGTACACCAAAATATACAAATTAAATAGATAACAAATTAAAAACTATAAAACCAGAAAAAAAAAGAGAAGAAAGAATAAGTGTAAAAGAATAAACAACTGATTTCTTTGGATTAATTATGCGAGGTTTAATTAGTATTGATAGGATTGATGTAAAATAAAACAGATAATGTACAGGTCAACGACACATGAGAAACTAATCCACAACAAATCAGTTGTTTGTGGTTGTTATATGTACAGTGGATTTCTGTTACCAAAAACATGTAAAATTACCAACATTGGTCCAAGAGTGGATCGGAAGTTGACACTAACGTTGACAGCAAAATGACAAGGGATAAACATCTGATAAATCAGTCAATTTTATTTGTGTTTAAAATTGCTATATGCCTATGGATCAATTATGGCTATAAGGGAAAATCTCAGATCACAAATGACAAATGATAAGTAGACTCTTCAAAGATACGAGTCATTATCTTATCTGAACACCACATGCCGATCAGTGCCCGTGCATATACTACATGTAAAATATATTATCGTACTCTATTTACTGAACTTTCTGGGCCAAAGATCAGCTTAGCATTATGCCTGACGCCAAACATGCTCATCCGAGGATGAACGAATTAATCTTTATCTGGAAACTAACTCAAGCTTCACTGCAATTGAGATTGAATAAGGGAGTTTTCTCTTTCCATTCCTTGCTCCACTTCCATACAAGAACACGGGGTCTCAGTCTATGTCTGTGACTGAACTTTGGAATATTGATCTCTTTCTGCAAAGATCTTATAAATCACGCTATGAATATCGTTTGTTTGTGCTTTGTACTTGATAACAGGTGAGAGTTGGGCCCGATTCAACAAATTGAGAATAATAATTGAGAATAACGCGACCTATTTAATTAGTTAATTCTTATTTGCGAGAGATTCTGTGCGCCGAAATTCAGAAAAATATTGCGTGTGGTCTCCTCGAGAAAAGTTCAACAATCAATGCTAATCAAGGAGCAAGGTTATGATGCAACCATTTGTATACAATATGTGTAGCAAGTGGTTAGTTTAGGCCATGGGTAATATATAATAAATCCATTGTATAACAGCGTACTGCGCTGCTACCAATGAAAATTCTCTTAATGAGTAACACTAATATTATATGTACTTTCAATATCCTACACAATTAAACTGGTATTAGATAATTAAAATATAATTATCCTCACCGACAACTATCTCTTTGTCCTTTCCGTTCTCGCCACCGTCTTGAATCATTTTCTGTTAATGATTTCTCTTTTCGTGTAGAGAGTGTTCTGTCACGGCGTCTGTCTTCGAGTGACGCAGTTATCCCTTCCAAATGAGCCACACCCTTGGAACACGCCCTTTATACACCTTACACTGCCCATCCACGCTGATGCACACAGGTATAGGGAATAGTGTACAGTCTGTACACGTGGGGTTAAAAGGTGCTTACTATATGATGCTAATATAATTATATGCATTATAATGGGTTATAATGGTCGTATGGCGGGATTATCCCTGAATACATCAGCATGGATATCCGCCTCTAATCCGATTGCTTTGGGAGCTATCGGTTTAATGATAAATTATAATAATTTAAGATAATTATTGGACCGACATAAGGCAAAAGTAAGGGACTTAAAAAAGCAACTTATTATTTTATCATTTATATTTGTTTGTTGTAGTTTGTTTGTTTTTATGGGTTTTTTGGGTTTTTTTTTTGCTTTGTTTGTTTGTTTTCTTGGGGGTTTTTTGTTTTTTTTTTGTTTTTTTTTTTTTTGTTTTTTTTTTTGGGGGGGGGGGGTGGGAGTTTCTCTCAGATTTTGACAATTCTTATACTTTCTTATATAAGATAGGAGAGGTGGTGGTCGAGTGGTTAGCGTGCTCGCCTAGAAAGGGCTTGCTGCTGGCCACTGGAGGTTCGAAGCCAGCCACCAACCTTGTGTCCTTGAGTAAGGCACTTAACTCGTGCTTACCTGCAGGTAGGTCACGGCACTCTTGGCAATGCACTGTGGCGACGGACGGTGGAGAATTTCGTTGCTATTATCTTCCACCGTAAAATATATATACTATTATGAATAAATTTATTTATTTATTTATTTATCTCATTATACCATAGGGTTTAATTAATTATTGAGAATGATTATATCCGTTAAAAAATGTGAACACAAATTCACATAAATTGTGAACTGCATGGAATGTCAGCATAATTAATGTCAGCATAATTCGATTTCAGCCTTGCGCGAAAATTGATGTCATTCCATGAACAGATTTCAATCTAGCCAGCTATAACAATCCACTTTACCAAATGACTGCAATCGCCGAATAATAACGCGATACATGTAAATTTCCTCTTCATCTCTTCCAAAACAATCTCATGCATCGACTGGAAATTAAAGCGCAGAAAAATCCAAAATGCACCAGCTGACGTCACGACCCATGACGACGCATGGCGATACAGCGATACAGTACACAGAGAAATACTCCCGAGTTTTCAACTCTTGAATCAATACACAAACAGAGAGGAAGAGAGCAGCAGGGAAACCTAGAGAGGTAATTGGAAATAGGAGAGCTTANATTGATCGCGAAAGCCATTTAAGTGACCTTTGACCCCAGTCTGCGGCATGCAATATTGATGGATTTTCGTTACAATAACATTGATTTCAATTAAATCCCATGCCTAATCACAGGGAACTTCTATGTGTGTAGTCTACCG
>KB310599.1:16347-29458 GCA_000328365.1 Capitella teleta
TATTTTTTCGCGCCTGACTGGTGGCAAAATGATTATTCTATCTATTTCCGAAAAGAAAATAAAAAAATATCAAGGGGTTTAGTCGCAGGACACGCTGATATGACGAGGCCCATTGTAAAAGATGGGGAACTCGGTGTTTCATCACAGCGACTGACGTCACGCCTAATTAGCATTATATCTCCCGCGAAATCGTTAGCGATGATATTCCTTGTGTGGGTCAGGCATAGGAATCATTTTTGGTGCATCAAATAACGACTCAAAGTCCATTTTCAACCAGTTCTCCCTCCCTTTAAAGAGATGAGTAACTGGTATTAAATAGGCTATAGATAGTCAGCTGATACACTGAGGACCTAACATAGGTTTTGCGCACCATACAATTATTGTCCCTTGTTATTAATACGGGGTTATAGATAGATAATTTAGGTGTGACGTCACAGGAGGTTAAATTTCTACTTTGAAAATAGTCATATTAATAAACGTCTTCTTTGATTAAATAATCAGTTTTTTAGCGGCTTTCAGAAATGTTCTGATTTATTTTCCTTGAGTAGAATTCAGGCAATTAATAAATTATAATATCGGTTTATATACTTGTCTTTAATGGCCATTTTCCTCGCTGCCAGACTGCTTTCTGCTACCCGCTGTACGTACTCGCCGATGACATGGGTTCCCTGTTTACATCCATTCCTCTATCATTCCTTTCACGACAAATTGACCTACTTGTATATATAATTATGTGCTTTACCAGAACGGCAAATGTTTACCGATTGAAAACAAAAAAGAACCCAAAATATTTTTGTCGGAATTCAGTCTTTCGGTAAAATCTGTAAATTGAATGTTCACGCAATTAAACACAATGCTAAAGTTTACAGTAGAATGAATTAAGTAATATTGTTAAAGAGCAGAATGCAATGAGATAATACGCGCGCTTTTAGAGGAAAGCAGACAGCAACCGAATGTTGTGTGTTTATGTACAATGAAGTTCGGTAGAGAGGAATTGAGTGCCACGGGTCTATTAGCCTAATTGCATGGGCTATCCATTTTGGTCAGTTAATATTTTTAGTCTGGAAGTGCACTGTTTCTACCCTAATGTATTTATCTAAATGTCCCTGGCCACCCTAGCTTGCTGAAACATTGGTATTAAACCTATTACATCAATACCACGGAATAGCTGATATTTAATCGATTAATCGATACACATATGGCCTAAACTTCTAAAGGCCAAGGGTCGAGGATTGTCTTCAAATCTAGCCTTGACACAGTAATGCACACGAGTAGAGGCTGTAGACACATGTTATTACCAATATACAACTTATGCAAATGCACAAACATGTAATTCAATTTGTCCATAACCACAGCTTCAGTTTGCTCAAATAAGTCCTGGATTGAAGTTCGTTAGTACAAGTGCACAATACTATCTATTTGGAGCCACTGCCAATTAAATTCGGGCAAATGTTTGATCAATAAAAACGCTATGAATACTAATGCTAATTGTTAACAATTATGCATGCATTGAACGGGAATATGTTGCTATTATTCAATGTGAAACAAGAATATTATGCATGCACAATAATGATAACTATATCGGGGGCGTTCAGTTTTTTCACCTAAGCGGGCTTATATATAAACACAATCGCACTCCACTTAAAGTAACTTAGTAAGCAATTTCACTGAATTTAAAGACACAATCACAATAACATTTAAACATATTTAGAAGCCTCGCGTATGTCTTGAATGTACACCCCCTCGTACATTAAATACCAGCTGTAACCTGATGTAACCCGCTGATACCGTTCATCAAAATGACAGCCTCTCGGCACAATCAGGTCATGCGGAGATGAGCATCGAATTATGAAAGGTCTACTCACGGACACTGACGGCGTGATGGGAGGATCGAGAACTAGCTCCCTCTTTGGGCATATTGTCGTACTCCTGCATGTTATATGATTCTGCCGTTTTGGAAATGTTCGATGACGCACGTAATGAACTCCAGAGTCAGGACTGCGCGCTTTTATCTTCTGCTTCACTGTTGAAGGGGGCGCCGTTGAAGTCTATTTTTAGCCAATCATGTGACGCTGAATAGTTGGCTCAATGCCAACTGACGTCATTGGAGGATTCCGTCAGAGGAGAATGTTTACGCTTGAATAAAATTAAATGGCAAGGATGGAGTTCTACACACGAATAAACAATAGTAGGTCTATATATAGGCCTAATATGCGTAGAGTAGACATAGTAAAGTGACGCATAGTAAAGGCCTACTTCCTTGATTTTGTGGTCCCTTTAAATTACTCAATTGCTTAAAAGTGAGTCTTATGGAGTTATGAAATCTTGCTTACAACTTGTATACACATTTCTTACAACATTGTACAAGTGCTTGCATGTGCATCCAATATCGTATTGCATACTGGTAAGCGACCTATCCGGTCTATCAGTTGCGAATTCTCGCTAAGGGCGTAGCGGCGATGGCGACCCCCTCAGATAAAAAAAATTCTCATAATAACATTATTAATAATAATGATAATAAAATCAATATTAATAGTATTAATATATAATTATATGTAAATATAATTTTATTTATTTTAACATAATATGTTAAAATAAATAAAATAATATTATAATTGTTTTATTGTTGTTTTAATTGTGCAGGGAACGAGAAGCTTAATTATAGGTGGGCACGCGGTGCAAGAGCGTTCGAAGGAAGATTATTTCTGAAATAGAGATTGTTATATTGTGTATTTGCGCATTTCGTGCGAACCGGAAAGCCTCAACAACGTTACTATTTATATTGGAAAGAGCATCATCGCTATGCACGCTTGCAGATTAAACAGTTTGGATTAATTGTGCTGCCAAGTACCATTACTAGTAAATAGTAATCATGTCGGAGAGAATATCCGATTAGGTCTACTTAGTACTTCTGTCCGCCGGCAAAGATTCCAACTGACCACTATCTCCAAATTAATCTTAATGTGCCACCAACATATTATATCCCCACTGGCTCAAAAAGAAATTTGTTCAAGCATGAATCAATGAAAAATTAAAGTGTTAAGCAGAGTCAGTATATTCAAGATCATTAGGTAAATTTATTGGGTAATTAAGTTATTATTGTTGTTCCCCTTTATCTTTATTGTAATAATGTGTATCCTGCAAATGCACCAATTAATTAGTATTGAATAAGAGCTGCGGCCATCGCCTAAAATATTTGCAGAATACGTTACTGTGGTCTGTCTATGCACAGCATAATTATATTATCGGGATAAATGTCTGCAGTTTCTGCACTTATAAGTGAATATGGACCATTCACAAATTGAAGGCACACAGCATACAAGTGCCATCATGTGATCAGAAGAAGCAAATATACATGCAAGCATAAAACAACTAGAATGCTTATTGCTAATTATGTCATGTAATCCCCTTTAATTTCAAGCCATCGTGAACATGTGCTTTAGCATTGCAGTCATTCTAGTTACTCCTTTTATTTCAATGCAATGCAAGTATATAGCCAAGAGAGCCCCAAAAGACAACCAAATAATAATATAGATTCCAGAGTTATCATTCACTGGGCACAATCACTTACGCAAGGTATGGATAAATATATTTCAGCTGATTAAGTTTGCTGTCGAAAACTTCACTTGCTAGTATATCTCAGTGACAATCAACCTGCAGAGTCATGGTGTGACTCTTCTGGGCTACTCCAGGGTAGCATTATGTTCGGAACAGGGCCACCGATTATTTTTCCTTTTCATTCTCAATTAAATGTAACACCCTCAAAGTTCAAAATACCTCTTCTATCATTTTTCTAAAGCCACTGTTCCCCGCTTGTCGGATTCGAGATCTTGGTCGTCGAACACCTCTCAGACACGCCGGTCGAGGGAATGCTTAGCGGAATTGGTCATCCTGGCACGTACGGCCAATGGCATTTAATTCCGTTTGCTCATCTTTTGTTTGGTGGAAAATGATTGATAGAATGAGTCCGTATAACTACAGGCTGATTCCAAAGTTTGTTACGTATATCGTTGGAGAAGCCTCTTATCTTATCAAATATACTAGACCCTTTACTGCGTCATTTTATAGTAAATAAACCAGAAATGCTGCAGTAGCAAAATTCCTTTGGCGATAATGCTTGCAAAGCTTCGCGCGACCTTTCTTCAATCGTTATTTGTTTGAAACAAGATGGATACCTTAATTAAATGATACCTATCTACATTTAGTGTTCATCAATAAACTGATCATTTAAGCGAAATGACCAGTTGAAGCACATTCAACTCGCTCATCGAGTGAGTTCAATGCGCTTGGTTGCGAAGAATACCTGATGCGCCGATAGCCTTTCGCGCATGCGCATAGCGGCGCATAGTTGACCTAGTGAGACAAACAATTCATTTTCTATCTTGGCGTCAAATGAAGAAGTTGAATTTGCCAAGCAAAAAGTCTAAGATTTGCAGCGTTATTTGATCGTGGTGTTTTTACTTTACGGGATATTGTAAAGCAGAATTAGTGGAACTGTGCGTGTGTGTTGATGGCCTCCATCTTGAGCAAGATCATGACTTTTCGAATGAAAATAAAATTTATTAAATCATGACATATGATGATTGATAATGCAAATAAACAAAATTTACTATAAATTTGGTGTTCAGATTGAGATCTTTAATGGGGGCATGTCAGCATGCATGTCAGCTGGGGTGGGTTTGGATATGCGTCAGTAGGTCCCGACACGTAGACAAAATGCTTCAAACAAATGCATGTGTCAATATAGGTCGACGGGGAAATTTTCATGCCCTCAAGCTTTCACCAATGTTTGGCACTTGACAGGGTGACGGTCTGTTTTCCACGACGGAAAACATATTAAATACACCTCATAAATGCATCCTCTGCAGGTGAAAAGAGCGAAAAGAAAACCGCATCGATCGAGCACCGCACGTTGACTGACGCCATATTCGCAGGTTAAATGTCCCACCAAAACTGCGTCTGCTCATGAACTATGCTTTGCGCATGCGCTGGGTTTTACTTCCGGATTATCGGCACTTAGCCTATTACCCTGATTACGATGCGGTGGGGTAATTATAACATCATTTGAAGAACTGAACTAACATAAATATCTAAATATTGGAGCTTGACATCCGACATGTAGATCTGGACTTTTGTCTACTTGAGGTTCTATTGAGGTATATAATTAGTATTGTCATTTCAGCATTATTTGCAGCCCATGCCATGTGAGAATGAGTGCCATATAATATGCAATATCAGCGGTTTCTAACCACACAAGATCCTTATCAATCTCAGATCTAGTTGTTGACCTTCAACCTCGTTCACGTTGCTATGAGATAGCGATAAATATGAGTCTATGGGGTTCACACTTCATGGATTATGAATGATGTGTTCTGGGCATCATGATGCACATCCAATATATTGCATAATGTTCTTTACCAGGAGCAAATTCTGGTGCGTTGCGTCCGTGGCAACGGGTGTTGATACTCGCTTTCCTACGAAACATTGACGTTTTAAGGGTCGTTTTGAAGTTTGACGTTAATGTTTAATGCTGTATTTTTTAATTCGTATCGCTCATTCACCTGAAACTTGATAAAAAATTGCTTTAATGTCTTATAATCACGGTAAAGGCAATTGAAATGGTCAGAAATAAACAATATTGAGTCTGGGTGCGATTCGCTGCCCCTACCCCAAAGTTGTCAAAGATGGTCAATTTAAGGATATGAAACTTGTTTGCTCTTAGTAACAGAAATATATATGAATCTATTCAGCATGAAATGATTGACTCAACATCTTTCTTGCAGGCAACTCCATCCTGTCATTGCAATTGATCTGCATGTTGAAAAGTACACTAATGTGGAAAATTTATTTCTTATAGGCATTTAACCGCGGAAAAAAAAGTATACATGTAATTATGACCAATAAAATCAGAAGAGAGAGTTGGGAAAAAGTGTATATGATGCACTAACGATATTCAGTACATGACACAGCTGTCATATCATACAGGAAAAGGCATTGAGCACAGAAAAATGCATACGCACAGGCCATAAAATCAAACCGTTCTCATTTCATCCTCGCCAGGCACAATCAATGATGAGGCAGTGTGTGCAGGATAGTGGCATTTTCATGCTCGAGTTATACCTGCTGAAAACATTTAAAAAAGAGAAACTCCCAAATGATAATTGTGAGGGCAAGTACAACTCTCCTTTTACCATCATGCGCACTCTCCATCATCAGCGTACCTCTCCATTCTAATATCTTTCCTCTCTTCTGCATATCTTCTTGTCCCCTCTACCTTTCAATTTTCCTCTCCACTACTCCAAGTCTCTTTGCTTCAACTTCCCCTCCACTTTTTCTTTCACCATTTCCTCTACCCATCCATCCTGAATTCTGGCTAATCTTTTTCCTTCTTCAGACAATCTTCTATATTTTAGCATATAGTAAACCCCATCGAGGTTATACTCTATGGCGATAGGAATGACCGCCCTCCACCAATCTGACTTCAGTCCCATCTCTAGTAAAACTCCTCTTTCCGCCTCCGCCACTATATACTACCTCCTACGTAGATTTAGGGGCACCGAATAGCTATGTCGTTTTGACCGGCTGACTACAATCTTATGCCGACCGTGGGGGTCGAGGTCCCGGGTTCAAGACCCGATCATGCCACGGGCGTGATGTTTGTGAATTGTAATTGTAATTCGTTATAGTTGTAATTCTTCGGTGACTCTGCAGTGCTGCTCAACTGCGTAACTAGGCCGGGCGCTATCTATGGTGGTAGGCAGGATAAAGAACCCTTGGGATTTATCAATGGTTTTACACGATTGGAAAGGGTTATACCTACTCAGTGCACCTGTAGGAGTTTCTTGGTGATTATTTTTGATGATTGAATCATGTAACATACATGGTGGAGATAGGAGTCATAACGCACTTTTTACAGACGCAAGAATAGTGTTCCTCTTGAAGCGAACACATGCAATGCGTTATGATTTAGGATAATTTTCTGCGGGGACGAAATAAGCGAGAGGAAGTCGTTATGTTTACATGCTGCCAAAGTCACGTTGCGTAAGGATACTAAGGAACTTTCTGTCGAACATTTCACAGATATAAATCGTTTTCATTCCTACGATACGAAATGGCTAGCTATTACAAGAAATTTACGAGATTGATTGAGTTATGGCCCACGGCGAAGTACACTCTTCCCGGCTCAAAAGACCTCGGAGTTCACATTCGAGAGCGAGTGCTGGCCGCCTTCCCTAACGGCACAGCTGGCAACATCGACACCTCTAAATGTGACAACATCCACGACAGTCTTCAACGGTTGGCAGTGAATACGTACGCGAAGAGTTATGAAAGGGACTTTACGAACACTGCTTTTGGGCTCACAAGAGAGGAAATACGTGAAAAGTTTGATGAACTGGCTGAGGTTGAAGAAGAATCGAATCTGAAGAAACTGTGATCTAACTGCACCAGTCTCTTCACTCTTGTGTAATGAAAAAATCGAAACACTCTTCAATCAAGTTCTCTCACAATAATTTATGTGCTTGTGTTCAACTTGTAACTGTCATTGTGCATGCCTGTCATTTATTACAGTTGACAACACTGCACATGAATAATAATACATAACAGTTAATTATTATAATCATGACTTCAATTATGAAATTAAACAATGCTTGTATCCTTAGATGACATCTTCATATCAGTGTGTGATATAAAATTGATCATTTGAATGCACTATATATCTCTTAATTATTTTAAAACTTGATCTTAGGAGCTTAAGTTAATGTTCCAACAATAATTATTCCAACACTTATCAAAAAGGAGTGGTACACAAATATATTATATATGAAGTAGACATACATTTTATTTCATGAGTTAAAAATGAGTGAAATGAAGACCAATATTATTGAGATTTATTCTGTCCAGCGATGCATACAGTTAGCCAGACTGCAAACGTAGTACAACCGCATGCCCTCCTGTGAAAAAATAAAATAAAGACATCAAATCATTGAGCCGATATGTTCTAAATACACATTCATCAACCTCGGAAGGCCTGCCTCGAATTGTTACCCATTAAATTGGCTGGATATTGGCATTGGATATTCTGCCCATGAACAACATCAGCAGCAGATTGGTGAATTAATTAAGGCTGGGTGAATAGTGAAATAATCCGAATAACAAATATTTGGGTGGTTACTATTCGCCGAACCCGAATACAAATAATTGTGATTGTATTTTTTTAAACTTTTATTCCCTACAATCACAACTTTGTCTCAACAAAATCTTGTGTTATAGAACAGTGCAGGATATGTTAGTGCTTTATATTAACTTTACAAGAGGATAAGCACATGTACAAGTTCATGCACTGTCGCTGGTAAAATTCTAGTATTTACAGAGATGTACCTCATTCTCCATGATAGCCTAAGCTGCCACATTGTTGCCATTAAAACTAATGACCAACTGTTTCTGATATTTCATCATACTAATTTCATGCCCTAGTAGAGACCTAATGGATCAGAGGGATTAGCCATTACATAATCAACAGCAAGAAACAAATAATTGCTACTATAAACAGCGTTATGAAAGTGGGAGTACGATGTATTGATAACTTGAATATGCTCCTGAGTCCTGCACTGCCACCTCATAGTTTCAATTCAATCACATTCCATGTTGTAACTTGCAATCAACTTCCTAGCTACGCATGACAGCAGTAACAAATGTGAACTTCTGACCTTTCTTCACTCTCGCCTGCTGATAAATTTCATCAAATGGCTCTAATCATAGTATACAGAGTAATTCATACAATGGCAACAGGATTATTGTTGAAAATATTACCCCTATTATTGACTTGTAGTAAACTTACAAGTGTTTATGTTCTTGACATAAGTTTCAGCAGCAAAATTCTATTAAGGCTACTGATGCATCAATACCAATTAGTCCCCATTCAAAGTGAAGGCACGAGAAGTGACGAGATGCATTACCAGTTGATCACTGGTTTCAGCGAGCGGAGCATTGTTTTGGTTGAATGATTTGAGCGGACACTTTATGTGGATACAAGTAGAGAGGAGGGGGAATGCATGATAGGAGAATACAGGCCGGGGAACATAATGAGATCGTTGCATCACCACTTGTAGATAGATACAATTATTTTATTTGCCGAAGCAGCAATCGCGCGCTCTGCTCGCTGTGCATATGGGCTAACAGCTTAAGCGGAGAAGAAAGATGGGATACATGCAATATCGATGCTGCGGGTTGCCTTTAAGCTTTTGATTGAGCCGCCGCATTGTTTGCTGTGCCTTTAGCCAGAGTTTAGCGGGATGGGGGAGGGTAACATTTTATTTCATGGTAATTGATACGGTCTTTGTCTTTGAAGTTTTAACACGCCGTTGAGAGTTATCTCTGTGGACTATTGAGATTGTTTTAACAGGTTTTGAAGGCATGAAATGGATTAAATGCCAAAAATGGTTTTTCCACTATTCGGGTTAAAACACGAACAACGAAGCTTCGGCGGCACCCCACTATTCGCCGAATAACGAACACAAATATTCACCCAGCCTTAAAATTAATAGCAATTTTAAACAGATTAGGAATTTGAACCCTGAGCCAGATAATCTTACTTCGGCTCTGCGTGACTGCGACTGAAAGAAGACGGCTTCCTTGTGGCCACACTGAGGACATGGATGATCGCCTGTGCGTGGCAGCGTGGGATCAGCTACGACGTCAGCAATGATTTGCGTCAGTTCACTGAAAAAAATGAAATCATTCAGAGGATCAGCATTGCCAGCTGGCAGTGTACTCACTCAACTTCGTGCTGGATTTTGTTGACGTAAATGCAAGGGTTGTCTGCTTCCTGTTTGTATTCGCAATTTCGACACTGAAATAAATTCATAAATTCATGAAGCGGAGAAATAAAGAAGTAGAGACGCACTCACAGCATAAAGAAGAACGCGGCTATCCTTGTCCTCTTTGGGGTACAGCATGTTGTTACTGGAAATGAATATAAAACATAGTTTTCCAGTATGTAACATGTCACAAAAATCTGCATAGACATTAAAAGTTGTTCAGTATGAGGCATGATGGGGTTTTACGGATCCACCCAACTCATGCGGGTGATACGGGCACCAGAACAAAAGGCCCGGGAACGGGGTTTCCCCCTACTCTTATTGATAAATCCCAAGGGTTCTTTATCCTGCATACCACCAATTTCACCAAAGACAGTCGTACACAGCGCCCGGCCTTGTTACGCAGTTGGGCTACACTGCAGAGTCACCAAAGAATTATAATCATTATGAATTACAATTTTAATTCACAATCATAACGCCAGTGGCCCGATCACGTCTCGAACCGGTCAACCCCGGAGTCGACATAGGATTGCAGCCGGCCGGTCAAACCGACTGAGCCACTTAGTAAGAGATTCAAAACGCTCCACATATCGTCTCTCCTTCAGTTCATAGATGAGACTCGGAGATCTATGTTGTACTCATTATTATTAGACTGATAATTGCCTTGTGGCTTATATGCCGGGGATAAGGGACCAAGTGACAGTATTCAAGGTGGGAGTGTATCGAAGCTTTATTTAGCTGCACCATTGTGCTTCTGTTTAGGAAGATGAACGCTTGTATTATGTCATCGTATAACAACTTTAACTTAAACATTGCAAGTTGAACTTGAAATGTAAAACATTTAATCATTAATCCTTTAATGTTCAATGACATAATACTATCTATTCTAGATCCCATTATGATTAACAGAGTCCCAAATGGCCAAATCATATTACTCATTTACTGTAGGAGTGCTAATATTAAATAGCAGGGGTTAAATTTGGCGAATTGACAAAAAAACTCCAATACAATGTATAGAGAAGAGTAAGGATGACAAAAGTCACAAAAATTTGGATTCTTTAACAGTATAACTTTGAGATTCGCCTAAATTAATACAGTAGTACCTGTGACTAACGAACACACCTCTTGCGAACAGTCCTCTCTAACGAACGATTTTCTTTGGACGCAACTCACTCCCATGTTAACCAATAGGAAATCACTCCTGAGCAGCGAACACCCCGAAACGCGAACAACGAACACCCCCTCAGAAATGAAATATTTTAATTTTACATTTTTTCAATTAAAAGATAATAAAATCTTATGGCAAATGCACACAGCACACTATTAACGATGTTCTACGGTGTTTAGCGGGTATATTGGTTGCTGTAATTATACATGCGAGCTGTTGTTGTGTGCCTGTTCGCTTTTCGCAAGTTAATATAAATCCGCTGAGACGGCCGTGTGTGCGGCGCCTATAACACATGAAGGGTGGTTTTTAAAGGCTTGTAAGGTATTTAAAATGATTAAGGCTGATATGTATGTTATGTTGCACTTCATACGAGAATAAATTGCAGTCATAATTATGCTTACACAGTAGAAAACTGAAAAAAAAACAAAAAAACAAAAGCAAAAATTGGGTGAAGTCAATTTTAGCGGGTCAATGGGCGGGGCTTAACTTTAACCTGTCAAATCAGCCAAATCGTCGTTGAGATAATATTTTGGAGTAAGCACGTGGTCACTCGACGGCGCTAAAAGTTAATGCAGCAAGCAGAGGCAAGCTGCCCCGAGGTGCATGCCGACTTGCGAGCGCTAGCTCAGCAGCGGAGTCTCAAGAGATGGAGTAGAGTTACAGCTCCATCGATGGAGATTAACTTATTACAGATTTTATTGAAAGATAAATGATTCAATAAACTATTAATAAACATTATACTTCATTGCTGTTATTGTTAATTGCTGAATTGATGCAAAGCTAGCATGAGTTACCATAGTGACCTAATTTTACCCAACCTTGACTAACGAACACCCCCAAACTACGAACACTTTTTCTTGAATCCAGCACTGTTCGTTATTCGCAGGTACTACTGTATCGAAAATATCATGAATATGATCGAAACGGAATGTTATTATAATAATTATTATATTCATAATGAGTGAGTGATTGGGGTTTTACGGCTCCAATAATTATGAATATAAGTATGTGTACAGTATATCAAGCTGAATGTCATCATTGATATATCTGCAGTGATCAAGTGCTAATAAACAATAAACAGTGAACTGCCGGTCAGATTCTTTTTCAGCTTCGTCTTAACTGCAGGCAGTGCCAGGCTACGCAATTTAAATTACCATTTGGAATGGGCGATAATATAGCATTGTTCGAAATGTTAGCCGAAAAAGAATAATCACCATTCTTGACAGAACTTTATGCCAACGTATCCGGGTCCTTCTGGTTTCTGAGGTTCATCAAAGCCTTCAAAGTCCATAGTGGTGATCTTTAAAGCAATTAATTCGACGAAAAAAAACAGACAAAATAGAATTTACACTGAAACCGGAAGTATTTGCTTCGGCGTCTTCTGTTAGATGAAGATCCGTTTATATTAAGTGAACAAGGAGTTCTAGGTAAATAATAATGACAGACGAGCTAAGGGGCACCGAATAGCTCAGTCGGTTCGACCGACTGACTGCAATCCTATGCCGATCATGGGGGTCGAGGTCCCGGGTTCCAGACCCGATCAGGTCACGGGCGTTATGATTGTGAATTATAATTGTAATTCGTTATAATTGTAATTCTTCGGTGAATCTGCAATGCTGCCCAACTGCGTAACAAGGCCGGGCGCTGTGTACTACTATCTATGATAGTATGCAGGATAAAGAACCCTTGGGATTTATCGATAAGAGTAGAAGGAAACCCCGGTCCCGGGCCTTTTGTTTTGGTGCCCGTATCACTCGAATGGGTTGGGTGGATCCGTATAACCCCATCATGCCTTATGCTGAACAACTTTTAATGTCTATGCAGATTTTTGTGACATGTTACATACTGGAATACTAGGTTTTATATTCATTTCCACTAAAACATGCTGTACCCCAAAGAGGACAAGGATAGCCAGGTTCTTCTTTATGCTGTGAGTGCGTCTCTACTTTTTTATTTCTCCTCTTCATGAATTTATGAATTTATTTCCGTGTCGTTATAAGTGTAATTCTTTGGTGACTCTGCAGTGCTGCCCAACTGCGTAACAAGGCTGGGCGCTGTGTACTACTGTCTATGGTGGTATGCAGGATAAAGAACCCTTGGGATTTATCAATAAAAGTAGGGGGAA
>KB310599.1:33203-74600 GCA_000328365.1 Capitella teleta
ATTCTACTGGGTGAGTGAGTGAGTGATTGGGGTTTTACGGCTCCACCCAACCCGTTCGGGTGATACGGGCGCCAGAACAGAAGGCCCGGGACCGGGGTTTCCCCCTACTCTTATCGATAAATCCCTAGGGTTCTTTATCCTGCATACCACCATAGTCAGTAGTACACAGCGCCCGGCCTTGTTACGCAGTTGGGCAGCACTGCAGAGTCACCGAAGAATTACAATTGTAATTCACAATCGCCCGTGGCCTGATCGGGTCTCGAACCCGGGACCTCGACCCCCACGGTCGGCATAGGATTGTAGTCAGCGGTTTAACCCACTGCGCTATCCGGTGCCCCGTTATTCTACTGGGTAGTTATGTTCCGGAAACATGGGTATATATTTGAATGCTTTTATTTCTTCTCCAGATTTGCAGTGGACTGTCAGAAAACTGATAAAATGGTTGATATAAAATTATCAGCTTACGTAGAACGAATTTTGGATGCATGTATACACATTACTATCAAGCGAGAGTACTTCCTCAAATTATTATTTCAATTCAACTCCATTTCACTTGAAAATGCTAACATGCATGTTGGAACACCATACCATTTTGTTAAATATTTTTTTATCGTTTCTTTTTCTTAATTTTTCTTCTTCTTTCAGGTGACTGATGTGCCAGCAGCCAAAAGGCCATTATGTCAGTCTCCTAAGTTATCTATTCACTGTTTACTCTTTTCTTTGTCTGCCTGTCTGTTTATCATCATTCTGTTAACTAAGCAAATTGAAGAACATCTTATCACCTGCGAAAAGTATGGGTGACCAGTGCTCTCTGACACAGCAAAGGTGTACTTATATGAGATGAAAATCAAAGCAGGAAGGGTACTCAAGAACTGCATGGACGCAGCTAGAGCCTGGAGTCACTTCCAAATCCTTCCAGCTGTTCATCTTCCGCCACATTTAATTTTTATTTCAAATTTTAAAGTGGTTGATTGTCCTAATATCTTTTAATTACTTAAAATACATATTAAGCTTGGGGAACCCCTCCGCCTGAAAATAATTCAGACCATTAATTAATAGGCAGCAATGGAGGAGGGAGCATTTATTTTAGGCACATATCAAAGCACAACAGTGACAACACTCTTATGACTCACATTATTAGGATATCGTCGAAATCTCGCCTCACCTATACAGAGAGGGCCAAAAGTATTCTATCTACTCCAGGTTAAAAACAAAACTGTAAAATTTACCAAAATGTATCAATTATTCCAAAACATTGATACCTGATATGGATTGACTAGGTTATTCTACACCTTTTATGCAAAGAAATCAAGTTAAAAGTCAATTTTGAATTAGAGAACAACATTTAAATGTGAGTGGTGAGTGGTCGCAAAGAGAGCAAAAATCAGATAAGCCCCGAAATAATCATTAAGGAATATCAACTCTTGTATAATGCCTCAATACAAACTATCTGCTTTGTTTTGATTTTAGGAGAAAAATATTAGGGCTGCTGTCACAACAATAGCACTCTCAAATGAAACAATAGTACGCGAGCACTGCCTTAATTATGCGCTTAATGACGCTTATCCATTGTCCTGGGCCCTGTTTGCCGCCAAAAGTGGAATTATCGTGGAATGATGAGTGCACTCTGAGATTTTTAACATGGAGTAAATAAGACTACTTTTAGCCCACTCTGTATAGTACCTGCAACTGTCTCGCAAGCTTTCCAAATATAAAACAGTGCCACATACCAACCCATATAACACACGGAACTATGTTTTGTGTGCCCCATATGTGACTTCACCTGCCTTCACCTTCTTGACCAAATAGTTCTCCTTTCATGTTTGGACTGAATATTCATAACTTTATTCCATCTGCATTTCATTCTCTTCCAAACATTTCATTTTCAAAACATCTCTCCGCAATTCACCCTCTTATATGCCACTCACGCACATTTGTTTCTAAAATAATTTGCATATTTTTTTGCACCCGTCTGGATATGACACCACTAAATAAAAGAATTCTAAAGAAAAAAAAAATCGAATAATGCATTGCGATCGCAGCTAGCCCCAAAATTAGGCACCACATTAGATAGGATACATACCTCTAGGTGTGAGAAGAACCACCTGATTGAGGATCATATTCCACGAAATTGTTATGCAAGGTTTAATTAGACTGTAGATTTCAAGTAACATTGTGCTTATAAACATTTGCGGTGATTGAATGAACATGCATGTTGATATATATCAATATGGGTAAATTGAATGAGTGAATTGAATGAGATGTCCTTTAACCGTAACACCACACTTTGAGGACTCTTTTACTTGAAGATGACACAAAGGCCATCAACCTGATCAATATTAGGTCTACATCAATTCAAATATTGACACTGGAAGAAGAAAAAAATCCGAAAAACAAAACAGAATCAGTCAAAAAAGTACATTATAATTAGTTTATTCACACAATGTCATGGTAGGGTCACTTTTGAATCTCAATGAACTGAAGAACAAAGATACGAAAAAAAGGAAATACTGCTGATAAAATCAACAACCAAATATTACTATACAAGGTAACTTTTTACACCATTGTTTTTAGCTATGGAGGAAATATTGAAATAATAATGAATTTTGTTCAACCCGATTGCAATATTCCGTTTTACCATTCAGTTAGAAATCAAATATATACACGTTCTGTAAAAATAAAGATAGAAACTAAAATTCCAATCAATATGCTGCAATGTTTTAAGCAATCAAAATTATTCAAATGGGCCGAATATGCAGAATATAAGCAATAGCAATTCAGATTAAACAACTATCTGGGATAAATATCTTGAAAAAAACAATAACATACAAATGCCCCAAAAAATCAAATCATGAAACAGAAAGTTTTGCCTATGGGAATTTAAGAATACACAAAGCCATTTTATCAAACTGATGACAGACTTGCACATAAGGTATACAGCTCCAGGATACCGTACACATTCTGGATTTCAAAATATTAATTTTGAAACATATTACCCTGAGCACAACCTTAAAACGAAGTGATGGAGGTACAATGTTAGTGTCAGTTGATACAACCCCTCAATACTGGCAACGCTCCTTTGCATTACGCAGATCGAATCTGCAATGAATATGATGCAATGTTTTTATTGCATGCATAGATATAGTCATCATATTTATCCGAGGAACTATCAAAATTCTCATCTTCATCATCTGGAAGACAGTGGAATAACCAAAATTTAAAAAACAAGTATTTCTTTTGTCTTAATAAGCACCCAGTATAAATGGATCACTTCGTTAGAAAATACAAATGGCATCACCTATTATAGAATCGACATAGTAGTAGCTATGAATATGATTTACCGGAGACAAGACCGCTGCTACCAACCATTATTTGGTGGTGTGATCTGGTATCACACGTGCTTCATACAAACGATAGCCGCCGGCTAGACCAACAGTTGAGACAGAATATGCGATGATTATGGTATGGCATAGTTTTGAAAACTGCCTTGTATTCTCACATTATACAACCATTCAAATTTAGTGAAGAACAGTTGACCCACTTGCATGTAATAATAATAATAATAATAATAATAATAATAATAATAATAATAATAATAATAATAATAATAATAATAATAATAATAATAATAATAATAATAAATCTCGCAACGTACGAAGGCATAGGCGTACTGATATGACTTGAAATGAAACTTAAATATCAATACATATAAACGAATCTTTACTAAAGCGCTGCAGCGTCCTCCAGCGAATAACTCACGAACTAGCAGACGATCTTCCTCCCAAAATGGCGCGAATATTTGTATGCTTAGCACGTGTTCGCTGAATCTAAAACTGCCCTATTTACGAAGTGAAATTCTCGAATTTGACATCTTCATTGCAAGTTTGATTAATTGTATCAATGTTTTGATTGGAACCGATGCAGAAAACTCTGTACTTATTGCCAACTTCATGAGAACTTAGAGAATTGTTTGTAACTTGTAATTTAAAAATGGCTAGTGACTTGGTCTCATGATAATCGTAATGCTACGTTCATAACCTCACATAATTATGCGACTTGATTTTTAATGATTAGACTCTTTAAGGGGCAGGTCGTCGATCATGTGTAGTCTAGCCATCCCCTGTCCAGCTCCACGTTTACTATTGTTAAGCCCTATACTAGTACTAGTAGTAGCTAGCCGGTTGAATTTTGTTGTGGTCGTGCAGATGCTGCTGTTTTCGGGAATATCGTGAATATGATATCGTAAACTACTCGAAGTAGATTTAAAAAATGAAAAATTATATAAAATATGATCTTCTACTATAATTATTAAAAAAAAGGTTGTTGAGAAAGAAAAAAAAAAAAAACAATGGAAACATGTGCTTAAAAAGTCATACAAATCTCAAGATTTATCAACAAATAAAATTTATATATAATATCCTGATACGGAGGAACCAGGCAAACAAACAGAAAACAATTTCATAATATTAATAATATACAATGAGCAAAGATGATAAACGTTTTCAATATACACTGAACAGTAAAAACCAGTGATTTGGACAAGAAATGTTCACATGACAAAGTGAAAATGTCTCTTAAATCAGGGAAATGTATTTTACGAAGACAAAAAAAGGATAAATTAAAACAAGTATTGTACAGGGTGGGAGGAATGTAAGATTTTTACAAGGAGATATATGGACTTTATTAATTATAACCTGAATTTTAAGTCATGAATTTTAACTTGAAAAGCCAGAAAATGTATAGTACGTACAATGGTTGGATGAGTGGTATACATTGCACTTTAATTAGAAGATATAATATCTGATTTACTATTATTAATTACTAGTAATTTAATAGTAATATGCTAATATTAATAGTAATATGCTAATATTCGATGAGGTATCATCAGGATGTTTATGTTATAAGAAAGGGAAGAATTTGAGCGCCAACGATAACATACAAAAGATTCATGCACAATTAAAATAAATTTGAGGTTATACAAAAGAAATGAGAAACAAAAAAAGACAAAATATCAAATAAATTATAATAATCATAGAACTTATTAAAAAGAAGCTGGGTATCAAAGTATCAAGTTTACCCAATGACGTAAAAAAAAAAAAAAAAAAAAAAAATGTAGATATATATATATGAAAAGCTAAACGACAGATAACCACAGAAATATATCAAATATCTCAAAACGTTTTGTGGGCAAAAAGGGATTTTTATCAATTATGCTCTGCATGATAAAAACCACAATGATAACATGCATGTTAACAGGTGCCAGAAAAGCCCACACTTTGACATGATGGTCAATTTTGGGCCTTGAACACACCAGGGTAAAGAAAGTGGCTGCCATGTAAGCCATCAACATAAAAACAAAGAAAATAAAAAATTAGAAGAACTGTTCAAATTGAGTCACACTGGAGGATTACTTCCAATAATTCAGGAGGAAGATCCGGTATGAGAGCCTGCTCCCTATTCACTGGACTCAAGGGAGGATGGGCGGTGGCCGAAGATGTTGACACTTTTTGTTCCTTCGTATGGGCTAATGGGCACACTGCCATATGGTCCCGCAAATATTGTTGAAGTTTATGGAAATCACCTTCCAAGCCTTTGACTACATTTCTCAAGTCTAAATTCTCAGCTTCCAGTCTACCAACCTCCTTTAGATAAGAAATGAGATAAGATAAATTATGTGAGAAAGTTCTGGTAGTGATCTTACATTAACTAGGCCGTTAGCTGCGCACTTTTTCTTCTTTCGACTTTTTGCGGCAGCTCTTCTGTTGCTCTCCCTCCTCCTGAGTCTGCGATCGTCGTCCAACTGTGAAATCTGCAAAGCAGAGAAGATATACAAGATGCTAAAATTCTGATCCTATACAAAGTTTAAAATTTCCGTAATTCCATGTTGAAATATGGTGGATTAAAATAAGGACCTTGCTTTCCCGGGGCTCAGTTTTCTTTTTCGGTTGGAAATCCTGACTGGTGAGATCTATTTCCTCTAGTCCTCCCTCTCTCCGCCGCTTCTGAATCGTGTTCTTCAATTCCTCTTTCACCAGGTTGGACAGATCCAGATGACCTAGATCAGGGAGCTCCTGGTTTCCGACATTGCTGGGTTCGCCCGCGGCCAGCAATGCATCCGGGAAGAAAACGGATTCTTCGTCAGGGAGGCTATCCGGACTGCCAGCCACGAAAGAAGTCATTGAACTTGGGGTGGGTGGGATCCCGAAGGAGTCGGTGAAGGAGGTAAACGACGGATCTCCTCCACACGACGAGAATGGCGAATCCGGGACGGTGACGTTCAGCGGAGTGGATGGGGGGAGGGTGACTTCATCTGGCTCCGTGGAGCATGCAGGGGTTGGAGGAAATAGCACCCATGACGTCATGGGCGAAGGGGGCGCCCTCAAATTGTTCCTCTGAGACATCGTAGCTGCATTCAAAGACCTGTGAATTAAATACCCAAAACTTAAGAAGTGTTGATATGACGTGTACACGCCGGACATACTCATTTTCTGAATGCAACATGCAACCCATGAAAAAGTAAAGCAAATGTGGAATATCCCGTATACATAATTTCAAATTTGCTTGTGATTTATAAGCCACTTGTCGAACAACTTTTAAAGCTACAAATAAATTTAATGAGATTGAGATAGAACACTGTGCGCCCTCTTGTATTCGAGGAACATACGTGTATCCCGATCGATGTTTTGCACACAAGTTATAAGGAATAAAACGAACCCTGGGACTTTTCACCACGAGGTATTTATCAGTAATCGTGATAGTCGCAATCTCCCGTACAATTTGCAAGAAAAAATATGTGCACCGAATCGACGTAGAACAAACCGCATCGTCAATTACTCCAAAAGCTGTTTGCGCTTTATTATAATTATACGAGATGTTTAGCATAGAGACAAAGGAGTAAGGGGAATCCCCTTTCATCAACACCGTACAACAATTCCTACTTGTGGTATAACATACACGAATCGTCCTCGATCAGCTGTGCTAATTGACTTGCGTTCTGATCGATACACACACATTGAACATTACATCACTGGATTTGATTGGTTGACTCACGGGGAAATTTGGATTTGCTATTTTAGGCGACCAAATGCTGAGCATTGAAATCGTCCTCTTGGTGACTTAGGTGGATCAATAACATTGGAGCCATTTGGTGATTTCAGGTGCTACAGAAAAAAAAAAAAAAAAAAAAAAAGAGCGACACTGGCCACAAACGACAAAGAGCAAATGCGTGATGCTGCGTGCGTGATGGGGTTTTACGGCTCCACCCAACCCATTCGGGTGATACGGGCGCCAGAACATAAGGCCCGGGACCGGGGTTTCCCCCTACTCTTATCGATAAATCCCTAGGGTTCTTTATCCTGCATACCACCATAGACAGTAGTACACAGCGCCCGGCCTTGATACGCAGTTGGGCAGCACTGCAGAGTCACCGAAGAATTACAATTATAACAATTATAATTCACAATCATAACGCCCGTGGCCTGATCGGGTCTCGAACCCGGGACCTATAAAGAGCAAATAACAAATTCCCTGGTGCATGTACAACGTGTTCTAAAGTTAGCTAGTACTAGTAATACATGTAATGGAAGTACTTATATATACATGTATACATATGACGGCGTGTAGACTTGAATATTCACACAGTTCATTCGTGTGTATGTAACACGTACATTGACTAATCGAATTAATAATGTCGACTCGTTGAGCAATGCTGTGCGTGAGTGTATGTGCATCAATGTGTGGCACCTTGGGTTATGATGAAGTAGGTTTTTGGGGCACTAAAAGAAATAATGGGGGAAATACCCCATCCTATAAAACAAGTGCAACTATGCTTCCAATGCTATTCCTATACAACGTACACATATACCGTAGTTTCTTGAAAAAAAAATGTACACACATGATATGTGTATACACTGCAGTTACGCTGGTGAATAATTCTACTCTAATAATTCTACTACATAATTAGACACAGAGAATAACTATAGAGAAACGAAGCGGTATAACATACAGGACATAAATGGCTTAAATACACGGACAGCAGAGAATAAAACGTACTATAAGATAAGATAATTTTATTCGCCCGAAGGAATGGTTTTGCCAAACAGGTAATAATGAGTGAACTGTTGAATGAATATGACAAGTGAGACCTGGATGATGATAACATATATAGTATACCTTCAGGCTGTTGCCAGGATTTTCACAGTGTATCCAATTTTTTTCAAAGATCACAAAAAAGCGCGCGGAACGCTCAAGGAACAAGGGCAGCATCAAGCGCGGTGACCACAATTTTCATAGAAAACACAATAGTCTTGACTATTAAGTGCATAATATGTCCACTTGTCAAAGAAATTAGACACAAAAGGATCACCCCAGCTATATGAGACGGATGGAGCATCTAGAAAGCCAAGGAAGTTTTAGGTCAAGATCCTTGGTTTGAGGTTTCATTTTCCCCACAATTTATTCGAAACTTCACTGGATCCCTTACGTAATATTTGTAAACTCAGATCATCTGAGGAAGTTTAGGTCAAGATCCTTGGCTTGAGGCTTCATTTCCCCTATCCTTTATTGCATCTCCTAAATATTATAACTTTGCATCAAATGTATTGAATAAAGGTCGTCCACATATGAGTCATTATAATGTTGATTGAAGTACATGTACTTAGTACCTTTGAATACTCAGGGCAAATTTTGCGTTATATGCACATAGAATTTGCTGATTATTGTTTTGGTTTTAGGAATTACAGCATTATCAACAACAATACTTATGCGCTATTGAGTCTTTAAAGCAATATTAAACACAAAAGCACGAGAACAGATGTCACTGTACAATTGATTTCCCTATACCATAAACTAAATATATATATATATCCCATTGATTAACAGTGATTCTGATTTCCGAGTGAAGAATCAATTAAAAACAAATAGCAGCAAATGAATAAAAGTTAAAAATGATTGCTCACGCTTCTTGTTGTCGAGGGATCAGCTAATTCTGCGAAATAAAAACTACTGCTATAGTAGTGGCTAAAACCGGGAAGACATGCTGTGGGCTAATCAGGTCACCTGAA
The DNA here is from genome assembly GCA_000328365.1 of Capitella teleta. Classification (NCBI taxonomy): domain Eukaryota; kingdom Metazoa; phylum Annelida; class Polychaeta; family Capitellidae; genus Capitella; species Capitella teleta. The sequence continues at coordinate 42,266 of KB310599.1, forward strand.
ACATGATTGGCTAAGCTTGGCCGTAAGGCGTATTTAGAATACATGTAGCTCAAGTTTAGGCCAATGAGAGCGGCGCCTCAGATTACAATGAAAAAATACTGAAATTGGATTGAACTATTTGCTGAAGAAACAAAATGCACGGACGATAATTCAATCAAGGAGATGAACGCTCTTCGTGAATAACATCTCTGAGCAGTTCCCAACTTTGCAATGCTTAGAAAGTCCACCGCCAGTTACATAAAGTATCAACACGCCGTTTGATGACCGATAATTAAGCTTGTTTGTTTGCCCTTACAAAGATTTATCAAAAGAGATTACAAATAGGACAAGATAAGAATTCTGGCGTTTTTAAAGACATGTTATTCATCTAATCAGTGAGTAACCTACAATAAAACACAACCCGTCCACTGCAGCAAAATCGAGGCGTCATTTCTATAGAGTTAGAGGCGTCCAATTAAAAAAAAGAGGTGTCCAAAAACTGAGATGAGGCGTCCCAAGGACGCATGACTAGGGAATAGCCTGTATACCTTGTAAGTTTGTAGTACACGAGACGATATTATATTCGAAACTTAACTTGATATGGATTATCAGATGCTGAGGAAAACTTAGGAGCTGCCTGTGCGAATATAGATTACGTGAATTTGCAATCAAACTATGTTAATAACTCTAACGAGAGAATCGAAATGTCTCAAAACAATATGGAAATTTTATAGCGCATCAACTCGTAACATGGATATGACACAAAAGTGACCTGATTTTCTCAACAGGAGTGACAAAATCTGGTCGAAATATGAGTACATTATAGATTCTCTTCAGTTGCATTCAGTGTCAATTGCTAGTTCCATGCACCGTTTTTGCATTGCTTGGGTACTCGACGCCCATTGAGAGATAGATCCAATGAATACATCTCGTGTAAATGCTGCCATGGGGTGATCATGGACCCATACGATACAGCTGCATTAAAGTCTTGCAATAAAAAAGAGCGTCTAATTTTTCTGTGTGGAATACGAGGAAACCGCAAGAGATGCATGCAGACTGCTACAAACGAGATGATCTTTGCTTGCTTTGACTTTTGCGACCGCAACTCAGACAGCGAAAAATCTTTCCTCGCGCGCGCGTGAGCGTGCAATGAACACCTCGTGAAAAATTTTGGCAGCTTGTTTTGTTAGAGACAGACAAATGAGTACTAATTATGTTTATTAATTTGTTCATAAAGTATTGCTAGTGATATATATGACATATACATCTATTCCACTGAGTGCGCAAACTCATCCGTACGTGGTTATGCTCTTTCCATTTCGTTTTTTTTTTTTTCTCTATATATAAAAGTTTGCAAATGCAGACATTCTACTTACAACTGTGATTATATTTAGATTAATTTAATTAAAGTGCAAAAGTCAGATCGGATATAATTATTTTATCAGATTGCATAATGTTGTTTTAATCATTATCTAATAAGCAAAAACTACGGAGATGATCCATCGCTAAATATTAGCATCGGATACATATGCGACTGAGAGGTATATCAATGCCACTGAATTGATTACCTGAGCATAGAGATGTCCTCCTCATTGACGCTGATCCAGCAGATCAAGTTATGAGAGCTTCGTATCCCCTTATGTATGCAAATCCCGAATGAAAGGCACTCGCGGCGGAGCTCGGACTTTGAGAGAGCCAGCAGCCCTTTTGCTCGAGTTAATAGGCTCCTTTGCTGCCGGGCGATGAGTCACCCCCAACTGGCTGGCACAGCGGCCCTGGCCCAAGTCGAAGTTTGCGGTTTCCTCGGATATTTATCAGCCAACCAAAGCAGAAGGCTCTTGGTGGCGATAGTATGATCATGGCCAATGAGCTTCCTTCGGCCTTGATGGCAATTAAGCTCACAGCAGCATTGCTCACATTCAAAACTCTGTGCTATCGTGAAAAGAATGGGCGGGGTTTATAATAATGCATGCGCGGTGACGGCAATTGGAGGTAAAAGGCATGGCATTCATGTAATTGTGTACGGCGAAGAAGAAAAAAATCTATATGAGAGAAGAAAAATCAAAACCAAAGAACCATGGCTAATTGGCCCAATAAAACATTCATTTAAGACTGTGATGAAGTGAGGTCTAAGTGAAGAATGATCCCGATCGATTAAAACATCACGACCGCGCACTCGATGAAACCCCGAAATACAGTTGCTCTGCGCAGAGTCATCCTTAGGTACACTTCACTCGTAAGTCGCAAAAACTTGGTAGTGCAAGATGTCTACGAGTTACAGCAGCTGCGCCGCAAATAATGCAACTCGAGACGATTCAGAAGACCGCAAAAACACGATCAATTATAAAATAACAGACGCCAACGAACAATAAAGGGAAAAGAGATCTTCACAAGTGTTTGGTGATCTGCAAGTCTGCAAGTCTTTGAAATATGCTCATTCAACGATGCACTGATCGAGACAAAAGACCTTGCAGCTATTTATGATGCAATTACAGTCAAATCCGATGCTTTACGAGTGAGGTTTGTTTGTAAATAAGAAGTTAAAGGCTCTTTGCGCTCTTCGACGGAGAGCCTGAATCACCGGACACCTTGGAAACCCGAGCATCATTGGAACAATGTGCAGGATGTGAGCGAGTGTAATTGTTGTTGAATCTGGAAATCATCGTTGCTCTTTTCTAGGGCCATGAATGATGGTTGACACACAGCAGACGTACATTTTTCTTCATAACTTTGAAAAAGATTATCTGTTTCCATTGCTGCGTGAATTAACTGCACCCCTGGATGGATGAATTTGAGTAACTGCTGCGTGAAAAGTACTTCCTGTCATGAGTCATGGAACCACGTATAAGTAAAACTACAAGGTCAGATCCTGGCATCCAGGGCACGCGAGGTGAGTCCGCCACACCATGTGACCATAACATTGCCTGTGATTGGCTGAGAGCTACACGAGCGCCTTAAACACATAATGGGATAAATTTGAGGTGAAAATCGGTTCACAAGGCGTCAACGGCGGGCCCATTATGAATGAATTAAGCATGGTTTAAAAGGTCAGCAGCGTGTCCAGTGCTATTGATGACCGCTCTCCTTGGCCACTTTCCCACGGTGGTCACCCCCATCCCGTCCCAGGTGCCTAATTTCATGACCACCTGTCCCTTATAAGCCCAGAACCAAGCGCGCCCTGTTGCTTGTAATAATCCGCACCTATTCAACCATGCTTGAATAACCGCATCGGAGCATAGCAGGGAGGGTTGGCAATGGCCCCAAGCATTGAGCTCATTGTAAACTGAGAGCTTTCGCTAATTCGTCTGAGTCTGCAGCCGTTAGACATGACTGGCTTTGAACATCTTGACTAGTCAGGAGGAGGAGTTAAAGCAGTGAATTGGAGGTGAAAGAAGACACCGCCCATTTTACAACCCCAGTAGTAATCCACGTGGTCATGCATCCAGGGGCCTCGCGTACCGACATCCAGGGGCCAAATACTGTTAGCCAGAAGCTTCATCCTTGGGCGATGTTCAAAAGACCGTTGGAAATACACTGGCAACATGCAGGTGTGCAGCTGGACATCGAAATGTCTGAAACTGACCATCAGCGAAACCGAATCTGGCGATTACGCCTGCAGGTCATTCAGAGGTCAATCATCACACGTGCAATTAGGAGGCAGCATGCTTTGACGACCTTTTTATTGTCAACCATCGTATGATCCCTATGTATGTCATACATCTGTGATCAGTAAGCGTTTCCGCGAATTCGTAAACAGTTTTGGAAGGTGTCAACGTTCAGTCTCGTGCTGAAGTGTGCCAATGAGTAACACAGGGGTATTCCCCTATGCGTAAAGATATCCGAGCAAACAAGACATCACATGACATGTACAACCTGTGGTTTGGGTATCAAGCTAACAGACCCAGTTTGCATTAGGCATACAATTCATTCTGCTATTAATTGATACGCTTGCATTAGTTTGTGAACACCGTGAGACTAACACCTCATGAGATGCAAGTTCATAACACTTGATTTGCTTCCACTGGACCGCCACATGATTCCAATACAGGTGACCTCTTGATCTCAGATCAGCAGACACCTGAGAAGTGCTTGGTCCGATAATTGTCTCAAGGGAGAGGAGATAAGGATCTTGGAGCATGAGAAGTCGCATTGTTCATGTCACAATTGTGGTTAGCGCTTTATGCAAATTGCCAGAGTAGTAAATCGCCCAGGGTCGCAGGGGAAGCTCAAGTATGAACTTCAGACTTGCGTAACACCCAGCCGCCAAAACACCGAATGAAGTTTCGATCGATTTCTAATTTTATAAGCGCTGAAGTAAAAGTGGGATCGCCGCTTTCTGCTCGCTGTATATTCATCAAGCAATGTTGTTATATATACATGTAAATGCATGCATAACAATCGCAATATAGATGTCAACCAGTTCTTATAGTGGTATTAGTAATTGTGCATGTATACGTGTACATTTAAATGCGATACATCGCAAGCAAATTGTATATGGCTACTTGTGAAATTATGTTATTTGTGCTGTGTTCCCTTCGTGGTCGTTATTATCGTTAAATGTCCGAGGCTGGGTCATCAACTGACCAATCACCATATAGATAGACATATTCAAGTTCAAAAAGTCAGCTTGATTTTGTATATACTTTTTAAAAGCATTAATTGATCCCTTCAAACAAGTGTTCGGCTGTGTTTCTCGTTTGTGCATGAATGCGAGCGTTTGGGTGTCGTATGGTGTTAGGGTACGATTGACATCTTAGGGCTAAACTCCCAGGGGAAGGATACTTATTAATGTCAAACTGTGAGATTCACCCAGTGTTCCCATCGGGTTGAGCATAGCACGCATGTCTCAATTAAAGCCAGAGCCTTCTCTCGCTGCCATTATCGCTTCACCTGCATACGAAACCTCAAGGGGTAAATAAAGTAGCATAATTACATGATAGCTGCAATGTGTTGCCACAACAGCCCTACTGTAAAGGGCGATACGAGACTCAGACCACCCACCAAGCACCACGTATATAAATCAATAAGGACACCCCTCAGTCACCCCTCCCCTCGGATGAAGACCACACATTTGGACACATGAATCATGACTTCCTCGGCGGGAAGGCCTTGTGGCGAGCGGCCACCCAGGTGAAAGAATCACCTGTATAATTAGCACATCAACCGTGCGCTGATATACCTTGTTTGGGTCTTGAATTCTCAATCAAATGGGATACAATGTTTTCGCTTCCAATATGTTTAGGGCCCTCTTGTTAACAGGCAGGTTTACAAACAGAAGTGCATGCAATCGAATGTTATGCTAATCAAGACTGACTGAAGAAGTGATCAAAATCGAGCTATGGCCACTTCAAGCACGGCTAGAGTCAAATCTGAAGATTTGATCAAATATTTGGAATCAAATAAGAAGAACGTTTGTAGCTGACTGATGGTCGGATGCAGTTCTAGCGCGTATACTCTCAGTTGGTTTCCTATGAATTTATTGTACGACATATAAATAAGTATGGGAGAAATGCAGAGATTCCCGAAATGATTGAAATAAGGTTTCATGCTGTGATGGCGTTCATAGGCCACCCGGAAAATCCAGGAATTCCTCCAATGGGTTCAGAGAAAAGGCATCTAAATCGCCGATTAAATACACTGATGTAAGCCTTCCATATGCCTGTCGAGATGACACCAGAAGCATCCCTGGAGTCGACCACAGGCATGTTCCATTTCGGAATGCGGGTGGAACATCTCCTGGACGGCCTTGCAATGGGTTTCTTGTGTCAGAATGAACTATTCTGCGATGCCAGAGGGGGTGGTCTCATGGAATGATACCCGTCATGCAAGATTCACGAGAATGCGGTGATTTGAGATGTGATTTCTATACCATGGAGTAAAGCGAACCATTCCACCCGAGTGCAAATTGGCAGTTAGAGATGCGATCCACCACAGCACGTGGTGTAACGCAGTCAAAAAAAGTTGGCCCATTTCTCGTGGCGAAAGAATGAGGAAATGGAAGCTCTTCGTGGCAACTCTGAAGCAAAACAAGTGGGTTTTTCTTCGATCGTCTTTTACTAAGGTTGCACCATGCAAGTAGTGATCGATGGTGGGATGCAATGGCAGGATTAAGCAGTTAACCGTGGTACTTCTTATCAACACCAGCTTCGCATCAATGAAATCTGGGTTTGAAGTTGATTAGAGCTGTGATTTGCGATCTGCCCGCGAGCTGAATGCCGATGAGTAATGAACAAGGGAAACTTCTTATAGTTTTTTTAACAATGCCTTGTGTCGAGAACACTCAACCTATATATGTTATGTATACATGAATATGTATTGGATATACACAGTATATATAATTACTGTTATTATAATTACTATAACTATAAAGACGTATACTTGTCATGAAAGTATACACAGCAACTTGCGCAGGCGACATGCACATTGTGATCTTAATATTGCATAATCAATCAATTAATCAATCAATTAATGATTAAACCCAATATTTCGGGGGTTCAGCGAAGCCATCATATACAATTGTACATAAGATATGAAGTGTATCAGCAACAGCATCATTTATAATGTACAATGGTTACGTATTGCGCATGCTCGCTGACCTTGGCACATCGCCACTGAGGTCATATTCGGGGTCTCCCTCCACCAGGGCCTAAAAGCAGCGGGATGACTCAACGGCAGCATTGCTGCCTTCTGATTCATAACACTCGCTTCCTTCGTGCAATTTTGTGCAAACTCAGCATCTTCGGATGTTGGGTTTATTTACCCATGTGATCTTTAATGATAAACTCAGGGTTGTAAAACGGCAAAAATGTTTAGCACTAACTACTGAGATGGATGGAATCTTATGTCACTGATGCACCCAGGAGCTCTATAGAAAACAATGAACCACTCACAAGGAGATTGAATGGGGGAATATATATCACTTTATTGGCGGTTAATTTTTCCGCCTTGAGGTAGAATCCATGTCAAATGGCTGAAGAGTGACTAAGCAAGAGCGGTAGTGCAAGTTTTGCTGCTCTACATGCAGCAACAACCCATGCAGGGTGTTGCTCCTAAATATTTGCACACAACACAAAGAACATTTTGTAAACAAGCCTCTCCAACCGAGAGACACCCTATGTTGCTTTTGCCTGTGAAATATTGACCCATTGTTCATCACTCAACCACCAGGGAAAGTACTCGATGGAAGTGCATGCATTTCTCTAGCACCTGGTTCTGATTGAAGAATCACTTCACTCGAATAGCGCGCCATCAATCTCGCATTAGATCCAACTTAGCCGTCAATTCCGTGAATTGATATGCTCTGATCAACGTGGATATAGGCGCATTTGCAAAAAGGTGGTTTTGTTGGAAGTGGCGTCTTTATATGTAAACATATATCTAGACTGATCTACAATGTATCATTTCGAGGATGCACTTGTTTACTGTTCTAAGAAGAACAAAAATTGTCATCGGCGAAGTTTCTTCTTCATGCTGCCAGTTACCACCATGCATCAATAACAAAATCCACGTATATACTAGTAGTACGTAAAGTATGGATTACTATGAGTAATACGACATACACATTACGTAACAGGCCATGAAGCACTTTCATGCACTGGGTGGCACCAATCTGATCCGTGCCTGGATTAAAGCTGATCTCTTTTAACAACGTTTAAATTCGCAGGCCAGTGGAGTTTGTTACATTAAACGGAGGCCAGTCAACAGGCATAATTCTAGCATGGAAAAGGATCAACAGAAGACTGAAGAAACCTGTCATTCGTGAAGCTGAAATGTTGATTTTGCCTATAAACGTTAAGCAAGAATATTGACCGAACGTGCATGCATTCATTGTGGTTCTTAGCTGGGTTACGTAACGCAGTGAGTCAGCGATCTGATTGGGAGAAGGGGGAGAGGTTGTCTGCACAAAGACCTCTGCCGTAACCGGGTCGTGGTTCCATACAGTCTGCGACCCCTCGCGAGGGAGGAGGGGGGCAGACAAAAGAGAAAGGACGCTCGTCATTAAAGGAGACTTCTTCTAAACGACCAGGTGTTTCAATTACCATGGCAACCACTGGTCCGTCGTATACTAGTATGTAACTGCGGTGGGCAATAATAATAATGAGAGCAGTATCTCATAGATCAATTCCAGCGTGCATGCATGTTGTCTCGCCTTTCATAACAATGTGAATGTTTCCTTGTATATCTAAGATACTGAACACACTTGGGCATTTACGACACTCTGTATAGCATATCACCATACGGACACAGAAACCTGTTTGTTTATAATCTGATCCATGCAATGCAAAACAGGTTTACTGGCAGCCTCTGCATGATGAGGACACGGAGAGTAAGATGGTTGTGAGGTGAACCCACCGCTCCGTCCGCAATCAGACAAATCAACCATTGAACGTAGCAGACAACTCAAACCTTACACCTGTCTATTGTCTAAGACTGTGTATATATATGCAATGTATAAATTGGCACCTGGATGTAAATCATTGTAAATCAAGACCACTCATGTCCTTAGCCTGAGGTCAGATTACCCCCTCAAATCGCATTGATTTACATCAATGCCAACATGCAATGTTGAGTGTTTATGCGATGTCATCCATGCATGCAACAGTGATCTCTATTTATCTCTTGGCAAAATAAACCGATCTGAAATAGATTGTTAACAGGATAAAACTCTCACGTTGATGAGAGACACGCACCTGGAATGAGAGCAGTGAATCGATGAATCAGAGCTCGCCATGAACAAAGCCTCGAATTCCCTCAATATAGCATGTGTTTCTGAAGTGTTAATGCGAGTTTTGCGTGACCAGATCACATCAGGCCTTGGGGGCTTTATAAATACACCAACGCGAGTTGTTTGATACTTTTCAATGATAACATTAGGGTCTTAATACTCTGTTCACAATTTAATAGTCGCTTGGTGGTGTTTTTTAATGAAATCATTTGGCGAAGGGCTTATCTTTTACAACGGTCGTAAAACCGGCAGACCGACTACTTTATAATTGAGCTGAGAGCGAAAGGTATAGAGGATATCCCCATATAAATGAAATCTACAGGTGTAACAGTGCATGATTATGTAACACGAATGGGTTTCACGGGAGGTCGATCGATGCTAAAGATGTGCATTGGTTAAAAGATCTGCTAAGCAAACAATCGCTTGCGGTCATTAAAAGCCGAGGATTAGGGGAATAAAAGCGAATAAAAAGCTTTCGAAAACACATCGTCCAAAGAGCATCATTTAAATCTCATTTCAAGCGGCGAGAGCCCTGGATCCCGACTTCAATACACAGTTTGGAGATTTGGCCAGGAGCTAAGCACCGAGTATACAATTGAGTGTTTGAAGAGATCTTCAATTGATATGGCTTTACACAAGCCCCGAGGCTGGCAACCCTCGCCTGCCTCTCATGCAGTTTTCCCTTTCACGGGCATATTGTCACGCTGCAATGACCATAAATAGGTAGCATTGCACTTTGGACTCAGGACCCTGGTCAAAAGGGGATAGATTTTCGACATGCTAAGTAATGCGTAAGTGTTTAAAATTAAAAGCACACAGTGTTGTTATAAGTGACAATAACAGCAATGATTTCTTCGCTGCGCGCGCATTCACCGAAACTATAATTTGTATACATGTATAGGGCTTTCTTTGTCTTCAAATTTTAGCCCATTTTCTAGGTTTATACGCGTACAAGGTTTCGTTTAGCTAAGTGTATAGCAGTACATTTAATATATTTAAAAAGCTATGAGTTCCCAGACGTAATCGAATAAGAACGATTATTGGGCGTATCGCTTTCCCGAGGTTAGTGCAAACCTGTGTAAAGTTTAACACAAAGATATCGACTACAATGAACCATTACAAACAAAAACCTTAAATCTAAACACAAATCTCATATTTCGCCAAAGAACGCAAAACTAATTGATAAATTGAGGATGAGTAATGAAAACGATGAACATCAAAAGAAATTTGGCGAAGAAAGATTTGTAAACAGCTCTTGATCACGCGGATTATACGCCAACATTTCGCAAATCGTGTTTTGACGATTGGCTCTAAATTTACGACAACTGCTACTTCAGCTCGGCAAAAATGTGTCGAAATCGATGTGCACTGATTCTGTGGGTCGTTGTGCATAAGCCTGAAGGGAAGGTACTTCGGTGCAGAGTGTGGGAGGGTTAGGTGGATGTCACTAAAGGTGCATTGCGATGTACGATGGACTACATTAATGTACTGGATCTCACTCTAAGAATTGTAGATGTGAATTATCACTTATTAGAAACAAGTTCGTTGGTGCTATAGTATTTTATTATTTGTGTAGAGAGCATCATTGTTGCATAATCATCCAGAATACAAGTCATGTACCCCACTTTTATATTGTTATTAAGAATATTCCGTCGGTAAACGGTCCATAATCGTTGATTGGTGGCAGAGATATTGATAATTAATTGTATTCAACTATGACAAATACATTTAGCGACAGGAGTATAGAAAAAAAAAGATACAGCTTGACAGGAAAAAAACTGAAGTGCTAACTAAGTATGCAGCAAACATTCATCAACGTGTAATTAATCCTGCTAGAATTAAGTGCATCGCAGATTTTTATCTGCGATTGAAGGTCGGTTAAATTATTCAATTTATGAAGTTTATTTTACTAATGACTGGAGAGCGACATTAAATCACCTTTCATTGAAAAGCTCTCTGAATGAAACCGCGAAACACCCAGACACAGACACCCAATGATCATAAAGAAAATCGACATTTTTCCCCGTCTGAAAAAAATCATAAATATCACTGCCAAAAATTGAAAGACTTTCTTTCTCGAGTCTCCTCGTTTTCCGCGAGATTTAATGCAAGAAACTTTGCACAATGCCTCCTCACCGCAACCACATAACGCCCGAGTGCCGAGCGAGAAGTTCTCTCGCGTCGAGTCTAATTCAACGCGTGATCGGCGAGCGGGGTTATTTTATGCCGATTCTATTTATGTTTATCATGCGCTGACATTTGTGACTTTCGGAAGTCGTCCACCGACAAAATAAACTCCTTTTTCTTTTGGATGTGATAAATGAATTAAGTAAGTCTTATAATAACAATCAGTTTTTTTACACGCTTTTCTTTTTTTTTTTTTTTTTTTTTTCACGGCAAATATTTCGCGCGCGTTAATTTTTTTTTCTTCATAGCCACACAAGAACAAGGTATAGTTATAAATAAAACAACTATAAGTGTACAATAGTGCATACACAATGGAGATGTAGCGCAAAAATCGCTTGTGTCGTGTAACGTTACAAATTAAATAGAAAAATCTTTCGGATAAATTGATACATTCGGTTTTCCCTTGAATCCAATTTCGCGCCCAATTGACAGATGCATTTCCAATGCGGTATTAGCGGAGATCAAATTATTGTATGTTTATGAAATCAATGATTACAATTAAAATTTCGAGGGGTCATACACGCAAAGATTTCACAATTCAAGTTATAATGAACTTGAATGGAAGAAATATGAAGTATGCAAATTTGAAAATGCAGTGATGAAAATAACGAGGCCCTTTTATTATTATTGTATTATTTCTTTTCGGTGTGAGTCTTTGTTTCACTGCAGTCGTAAATAGCCACACCAGAAGGTTCTGAGGAATCATGACGATTTAAAAGCATTAAATTCTTTTAATTCTTTATTATTATTATTATTATTTTAATGCGCCATAATGCGCCATAATCCGATCGGCTAGAAAACCAGAATTTCCACGTCTTATTAAAACGTCATAAGAGGAACAAGGTGATAGATAAACATATTCTGTTATATCACAAAGTGCGACCGTGATATGTTTCCGTGGCTTTATTCCGTGGTATAATAATTATGTGGACACGAAATTTCACCATGAAAAATAAATATTAGCATTGTCAGAAGTTCACCAAATGTTTATGGAGCCCCCCGCAAATTCACTTTTTGAGGGGTTTTCTTGAAATGCGAATGCTCTAGTAATTATTATCTGAGCGACGTTTCTTTGTCCGCCATATTTTGGGACGAATTTTCTCTTGCGACACGTGAAATAGTCGAAACAATGCGTCAGACCTTTTTCCGGCGAAATGCAAAGAATCCGCAGTAAAATGGGGAACTGTGTTTTTCTTTTTTTTTTTTTTTTTTCGTGAGTCATGGACAATCCCCGGAAACGATTAAAACTGTGCGATATTATTAATTGGGTCAAATTTATCGGAAGGAAAACAAACTCCCACGCGTCAGGAGGGAGAATAAGGAGTGGCTTACTTGGATATGGGACGGCAAACCACAAAGTTCATTCGGTTTAGCTTCTTGGAAATATCGAAATGACCGGATGACCCAAATTGTGTCATGAGAAAAACATAAAAATAACATGTAAATAAAGAAACAAGTTATAAACTTATGAATTTATCAAGAAATCTGGAAATTAACAGTTTTTCTCCATGAGAAGAATTTTTTTTTTTCGCGCCATTTAATAGATACATGTTTTTATGATATTTCGCAACAAGCAAAAGGTGAAATTTTATAATAATGTTATTATCCTTTCAAGAATTGGTCAGATATATTGCTCAGTTGTAATAACTTCTATGCAATATATATTTGTTTTCATTCTACTCGCGGTTTATGTTTTTTTTTTTTTTTTTTTTTTTTTTTTCTGCGGTCTTAGCAGGACAGCGGCCGGGAAACCAGAGCCGCTAACTGCCGTTCGATTATGCATTATTACCCCCCCAAAAAATACGAATGTGAATTGAATTAGTTGATGCAAAAATAAGAAGATGTTCTGCATACATTTGAATTCAATTAATAAATTAAAAGACTGGTACCTGAGATGCAGCGTCGCAGAATCGCAGCCAATGAAGCGGCGAAATGAGCAGGCGATCGCAGATAAATTCGCTTTTAACTCGGACGAGGCAGCAGCCCCAGTGACCAGAACACCTCACTGCAGATTTCCAGGTTCGTCGTTGGCCGTTGTATATTTTGCGGTTAGATCTTCGTGAGTGGAATGTCCCGGGCAGATCACGTGGTAGGCACAGAGCGCGCTCATTGGCCAGCAATGACGTCGTGATTTGCATGGCCATACGGGGAACTCCCTTCGGCAGCCCGAAAGAACAGCTCGGAAATTCACTTAATTCGCGAGATACCGATGTGACAAATTGGTTCGAGATACCTGCTAGTGATTCGTAGATCACTAGCGAAGCAGTTGTCACCATCTAATCATCATAAAACGAATGATAATGATGGCCAATGACCGTTTACATCAGAATGACTCATCATTTTATGCGTTATGATCGCTTTCAGCCATTTTGGCGCGCAAACCTGCGGAACTCGTCCGCTGTGTTCTCGCGGGAGACAGACGGAGCGGCGTCGGCAGCGTCGGCGGCGTCGGGGCGGCCGTCGGCCCGCGAAGGCCTCGCGCCAATCACTCGGCCCAATCAGACGACTTTTGCGAGCGGGGAAACTGGTAAAACACTTAGCGCGATTCTCCGTGGCGCTCGTGGGATGGGCGAAGCATGTGTAAAATATCATCAAGGAAGATAAGTGAGGAGGAAGAGGCGACAAGAGTCTGACATCGGAACATAGAAAGCAAAACGGCGCAGACAGCCATGCCGACGAGCATGGGCGTTTGCAGCGAGGGAGGCGGCCGCTTGCAGGGGCGGGCAGAAGCGGTCAAATCGGAGGTCAATCGATGTCCAGGGCAGCAGAAATCCACGCGTACAGAATGAGACTGCTGATCAGAAGGACCAATACCCTGGACACTCACGGTCATCAGAGTGGGGGTCATTTGCCATGCCTGGAGTACGAACGTAACACGTGTTGGCGTTGCACTATTATGCAACATGCACAAATGCTATGTTATTCTTATTGAATGATATGATCGATGTTAATTCACCCAGACTTCCAAATACCAGTAAATGTTCTAAGACCAAAACTTTCCATTGCGAGGCATAACATTGATATACTAGTAACCAATTGACGTCAGCACGTCTGCGGACATTCTTGAACTCGCACAAAGTGTACGTACATGTACATAAGTATAAACTACAGACTGATACGGTCCATAAATTATAAATGTTCATCTCATGTTGCGCGTGATATCACACCCATATATGCACTTGTTATTCGCTCTTCGTTAATCTTAGTTACGTATCTAGCATCTACATTGTTTTATAGTGACTTCACATGCATAACATTCAAGTGCACATGTACTGCATTTAGAGGGATGCTTGATGCTGGCTAAGGCAACGCCATGCGTTTCAATTACCGAAATTATACATCACGTCACGAAGGTCCTGCTATTATGACCTCAAAATTAATGTCTATATCATCGTGATATAAGTTTATAATATGCACCCGGAGTAACACCCGGTTACGAGTTTTCCTGGTGCATGTAAAACGCACTGACCGCTAGACTGACCAGTGAGTGGCCACGTGGAATTATCTGACCCCTGGATGGTGATGTTCCCCTGCGTATTACAGCCCCAAATTTCAAGTTTTGAACCACTTTGCATACAAAGAGGGAAAAATGCAATTCCCCGGTGACTCTCGCGACCTTTGCTCGATCTGTGACCTCGGAGGCAAGGTCAGCTAAACCGCAGCCGTATGTTGGCGAATTGTCTCGATGTTCGAACAAAGCTCCAGCGTGCACGCCACTCCTCTCAATCCACGTGTGATATAAGAGAGCGCGAGATAACACGAGATGCTGCAACGCCCAGGGGCCGATTTTAATGGTGATCGGGCTGACGAGGGAGTGATACAGCGCGATTATGATGCACCTGCAAGGTAGGTATGATCAGGGTTCCACTGCTTAATCCATGCATGATTTGGTGTATGGATATTTACTATACACTCATTGAACATAGTGACACACGATAGGATTAAATTACACCCCTGAGGCGCTAACCCGACGCCCAACACATTCAGCTCTCCCTTTACAAATTAATTAACATAAGACGCCAGGTATTGCGCAGGATTCGACTCTTAACCTCGCGCATCACCGTATTCGTAGGCCGATAAGCTAAAATACACCTTTAATGGGGTATTATAGTTATTAATGATCACACAAAACCATAGCTAGCCACAAGCTATGGACATTATAATTATATACTGTGCAGTCTTCTCTGTAAGCTGTTGAGTATATAGCAAATAAAGTGGAGACCTCCATATTGTATAGTATTTGGCTTGTGGCAACTTAGAAAGTACAGGGAAACTGTTAATATATTACAGTACCATGCTAATTGTTAGTCCATAAATTATTAATCGGTATTATCACTACATGCATAAACTAATTACCAGTGGGTATCCAATTACAAGGCTATTCCAAATAGAACTCGTCAACAAAGTTTTTAATGTAAATGTTATACACCGGGTCTACTATCTGTTACTGAGTGATTAATTGTGGTATAACTACATGTTTTATGTCTAATATCAAGTAATATTATTATTCTTATCTACAAGTTCTAAAGCTTTTCTATCGGGCCCCTCCCTGGAATCTCAACATGGGGCGACACCCTCTTCCCTTGAAGGCTCTTTGCATGCGGTAAGCTCCCACACCCGAATCAATCGAAAGTTGAGCACCATTACCAGTGGGGTCCATTATGCGATGTTTCAGACGTAATATTCTCTATTCATCCCCCAGTCTGTTCCATGTACATGTAACTCCTCTATCAAGAGACGAATGACCCTGTGGATCACTAGATCCAACTCATTATTTCATTTAAACATTTCACTGAATGATTTGTGGTTAAAAAGATCGAACGCCTTATAACGATCACAGAGATCAGAGAGAAAAAGCGAGATCTATGGTGTCGGCGGATTGACTAAGATCAAAGAAGATGATTTTATCGTGTAAATGACGCAGATTATGTTACAAAAGATCAAAGGGAGATCAAAGAGGTCACGTGTTCGTCTGTTTCTCTTCTGATCACCTTCAACGCATAATCTTTATTCTCTAAAAAAACTTTTCTTTCTTTCGTTTTGGGTTTTCCTTGTATGGCGGCTTGAATTCAATGTGGGATTAAGACTGTAGTTGAGTGTTTTCTTTTGGTGGTTTAATGTGGATTTCTCAATACCGCGACGTTTCTGTGTGATCGAGTGAATCCGTTTGTTTCCGTGTTTTAGGCCGATTATAATTATAGCTTTTGTTAATCTGTGTTTGTTTTAAATACGAATGTATATATACCTATCACAATTGGAATTTAAAGAGGACTCCTTGATTGTTTTGAATTTAGTTGCGAATGATACAATTTGCACCCTATGACAAATACGCCGTTTGACCAAGAAACTTTAAGACATTGCACCCGTTGTGGGCAGCCAAGATGAATTATACCAGTGGACAGGTTCCTAGATGCTGCGAATTTGAGAGGTTTCAAATCTCGCTCTCATCTCGTTCGCTTCCGTGCGGCTGGGAAGTCACAATAAGCAATTCCCCTATCGTTAACAATGGGAGCCGTGAGCGAGCCGTTCTTTCAGCCGTTCTTTGATAAAAGAAATCTCGCACTATTCTTGTTTCAAGTAAGTTTCTTAATCTGCCTCAGAAAAAAAAAAAAAAAAAAAAAAAAAAATGTGTTGGTCTAAAATTTTATTCATAGCTCACAGATCGTTTCTAAACTTGGTATCTTCACATTCATAAAAACCAATTGAATCGATATCTGGTTCCCAGACGAACGGTGTATACTACAACGAGGCCGTCCGTGTTGACTGTAGAGATTAGGTGTCAGGTTCAGCTGTACATGGCGAACGAACAATGTTTATCGTTCAATGATTTGTAGATCCAAAAAAATAATTCCCTTCAAAGTTTACAAAACCTTCGACACGGAACGTGCTGAAAGGGGCAAAATTCGAGGGTATAATTCATAGTGCGTGAATAAGCAATCCGTAATCTGATTATGTTTCAACCACTGTCACCTCAATCGACCTTATCGTCTACCCCAGAGACGACGATGACTAAGCCGTCGCCCGGCGGCTTCAGTGACCTCGATCTCAGCCGGCCAGACGAGCGTTCGTGGATGACTCAAAGACTAGTCGGGAAGTGGAAACACGAATCATAACGCACCTGTAACGCTATGATTAGATTTCCCTGTCTTAGCTCGTTCACGTGCAGTAGTTCGAAGAATTTGACATGGTAAATTATACTATCAACATAATTCCGATGAACAATAATATTTACGCGCTTACGTAGCACGTGCAATCTTCTGATTTTTGCAGGTAAGTTCATAACGCAATAAAGACGAGGAGCGTTATGATTATGAATAACCAGAATAACCAGTGCGTTATGATTCCTAGTAAAGCGCGCTCTTCAATCGAAGCACGTGTTATGAGCAAAGGGTTCGCGCCACTAGCAAAAGCCAACACAGACAGAGATAACCACAATCAGGAAATTAGGAACATCTCAGCATAAATAATAAATGTGTGCGCTTTCCTTGCTGATGCATGTAAAGCTAGGCCCAGAGCAAAGACTGATCGGTTATTGAGCGTCTGATCTGAATAGGTCATTGAGTCCAATTAATACGAACATCACGCAACAGAATAATTTATAGACTCCATTGATGCCAAAAAATTCCCCAAGCGACCTGGGGGGAATTTCAGCAGGTGAAATTGGGTTGCTAAGATAAACACCACAGCTGGAATTATATATCCTCCTTAGCAACATCTCTTGAACACCTTAAAAACCCTATACAAACATGAATAATGAACAAAATTCTATTTCTTTCTTATTTCGTTTAACAGTATCCTTTTAATATATATAGATATACATGCATATGTATTTATTTATTTGGGGGATTGTTTTCATGGCTTCACCTTTCCTTGAAGAAAAGAAAAGAAATTAGTACGATTGTCACAGTATATAATATTTTGAGGCTAATTACTTCCAATCGATCTATGCCTTTCTTATCCTACGTAGTCTCCTAATAGAAATGCTGTAATTAAACTGAAGGTTGCGAAACCCTAGGCGGAGGTTATACATAGTGTACACCCTCCGACATCCTCACCAAGGGGTGATTAAAATACTCATACCATGAAACGAAACCGAAGAATTACCAACGGAAGGGCGGGACCTTCTGGGTGATGCAATACATTTATGGCATTGATCGCCCTCATTCCCCATAAATATTAGCTTTACCCTAAAAAAAAGAAAGAAAATAAATAAATAAATAAATAAATAAATAAATAAATAAATAAATAAATAAATAAATAAATAAATAAATAAATAAATAAAACAATAGATTACCTGTTATTTTTTCTTTAATTACATCTTGAGAATAAGAAATTGAGGGATGTAATTGTACATGGTGATGTATACACTTAATCTAGTAAACGCATCGTGTGCGTTTTCAAGAATACCCCATGTGAGCAGGCCTATAATACGCCGTAGATCGAAGTGATTTCATCATAGCATGCAAAACGATATTATTGGTAATAAAGTGCAAATCTCTCCACTTACTTCAGGACACTTAATGAGTCACACAGATCACCACGGAATCCTCAGGATGAATGAGCATCGCTATCACCACGCTGGAAGGGGATTCCCGGCGACCGCTCTCGGAACGACAGCCGGGTGACGGGTGGGGTAGCGCGGTGGGGCGATCATTCTAGAAGGTCGGTTGCAATCCATAATTGTCTGCTGTGCTGTGAGGGGCTTTGTGTGAGTCTGTGATATTAGCACGAGTGTATTTGTGAATTAAAATGGGTCAATTGAGTGTGTACATTGGTTAACCTGGATTTACTGAGATTTATTGCATGACCTACCACCCCCCGTGTTTTGATTGGGATGAACCGGTCCAAAACATGCCCAGACACGATCAGTTTATTTTCTTTAAAAAGAAGGGAAAAATGGTTCAAGGTCTGGTACAAGTGTTTGCATGAGTGTACTGTGTATTTCATATGTATACTTTGTTGTCGTTTATACTTTGAATGAACCACAGGCTTCAATCGATGACATTATCTCGGTTAACCAACCACGTGCATTGCGCAAGGGGCGTGGTTACTTCGCTATATAACCATGGTTATAGAATGGAGAAAGTGTTAAGTCACATAAGGGATTTCCCCTTCCTCCTAATCGACAATAAATACCTGCGGGGGCGTATCTCTCACAACACAGCTGAGTGGACCAAAACATGAACGTTATGATTACAATTCACAGATTCACAGGCCAAAGAATACAAAAGTGGGTTGATTAAAAAAAATAAAAATAAAACAGCGAGGTTTTCATAAGAAAATTTAAACGTCAGTCAACACTTCTTGAGTTTCAAGCTAATGGTTATACAACCATTTCCGGCTTTCGCAGAGCAAGTCTGAACACGTCTCGATCGAAGTTGTTGATAGCATCAGAGTTCTGCATAACTAGTTAAACTACATTTGAATCTCTTTCTGCTCCTCCTACTTTACGACCAACATACTGACCACTTCATAATGACGTCATTAGTTCGCCAGCCTATCGCTGGGTCCCCAGGTTGTCAGTTATCACTATAGCTGACAGTCTGTCATAAAGATAATAGAGATTAGTTGATGAATGAGACGAAAATGTACAGTGGGTGCATCATGTATGCTTATGACTGACTGTGCAGCTTGATATTCTTAATTCAATATTCCGTGTAATATAATTATTTATAGATGTACATGTATATTGATTTTATGTGGTGTTCTACTTAAGCTTTGTTTATACATGTATACACACGGGTTTTAAATTGTAAAGAAAGCGTTGAAGGTCATATATAATTAAGGAGGGGAGCTGCTGGGGAGCAGCCCAGCTGGTATATTCTAAATGGTTAAAATAAAAATATGAAACTACGAAACCCTGCTTACATTAAATGATTGTTAATTAAATAATTATGTTAATTTCCTCAACAAATCACGTAGTTAACTGATTATTCCATAATGCGTTCATCCAGCCTCCTCGCCACTCCAGTTACCCCGCCCCTCCCCCTCCCCCGCCTTCTTTCAACAATGCAGCAGGAGGAAGCATTCATGTCCGCTGTGGGTGCTTCAGTACTCGAGGAGTGACGAGGCACGTGCTGAAACCCTTCTGATTATTTCCACAGAAGCTTCCTCCGACACAATATCTACTGCTGCGCTCCTTTAACAGCGCATTTTACGAGTTCAAATGTATCGCTGAACTCGGCGTGTCTGACTGCATCACCAGCCCACTCTCGTTCCTCCATAGTGGCAGACCCTTGAACCTACTAGTGTGCAAGAGGCGCTCAATGGGGTTCGAAGGTCCGCTGACACAGTGGCGCTTTGGTGTATATGCACTGGTATTCCCATGGCGTACATTGTGCAGTGTGGTACGAGTATCCGTAGCAGTGTTTGTCAATAGTGCGTGTGTGGACGACTGGCCGTGTAAAACGATTTCGTGCTTCGGTGATATCGTGTTTGTCATACACATTATACAGTGACTGATCTCACCGTGATCATAACCTCGCGTGCAAAGCCTTTAAGGACCTCAATTTACATATTTTTGTTCGGTGGAATATCCTTTTACACCTGCTGTGCTTCATATAATACATAGCATTGAATAGGTGCTTTTGTTCAGTATTAAAGTAGGTCGTTGATACACACGGATTTCGCATATGCGGGCGGGATCAGAGAGAAGAATACAGCGTCTGTGCTGCCAAGATAGCGGAAGCACTTCACAGAGCAATTACGTCGAACTGTAAATTCTCCCCCCTGGAGAAAGATGTACGGTAAACATTGTGTGCGCTGTTCAGATCTGATCTGCTTTGCATCTAATGCAGGCAAATGACGCTGTAGAGACAACCACAGCAATTGAAAGGACCACCAGGCTTAGAGATCTAGGCCGCCAGAGGCCTTGGGATCGATGCAGCCCACGGGTTGAACAGAGCAAAACATGGAGACTGTGAATTGGATTATTTTGACTTGGTGCTTGCATTTGTGGAATTGTGTGTCTGGAACCAAAGTGCCTTTGACTGAGACCAGCCATTTCTGTTGGACTCCGTTTGGCTCCACTATGACCCTCACTCCCAGTGAGTTTGACGTGTTCGTCTTCTATAATTCAACGAATGCTGCGACATGTTTCTACTTGTCGAAGAAACCCTTTGGATATGAACATTCCAGGAAGGACTGTCACTTACTTGGCGAATCAGCCGGCCTGGTCATCCGTATGGCGATGGTCAAAACACGAGAGAAAAATGATTACATAACCAATGTATTGATGGGATCGCAATCAGCAAGATTTAACAACGGTGTTTGGCTGGGTGTCCAGTGGATTCCCCGTGACCAGCGATGGACATGGGATGATGGTACATATCTAGGGGAGTGGACAAATGATTGGGGCTATGGTCGTCACCCCGAGGATCCCACTTCAACAGTGTGTGTTTTTTTTAAGCTTGATGGGAGCTGGGTTCGCGGCCATTGTGATATTGCAGCCAATCCTGTCTACTTGTGTGAGTGGGTCGTTGACCTAAGCAATGCTACAAAATCTACTTATAACGTACCTTTCATGGGTGAGAACTCAACATTGTCTCGTGGGTTTGTATACACTGATGTGGAATCCGAAATATCGGGAGTAGATTTCGATAGCCCGAACCAAGATGGGTCCTCGAGTGGCCAAACCGGATTAATTGTTGGCATAGCTGTATGTGTTGTCCTAGGAATATCTCTCAGTGCTTTCATTGCATTTTTTGTTGTGGCAAAACGTCGTAAAGATTCAGCAAAGTCGTCTCCACCAATCGAAAGACCTCCTCCCCCCGCGGATGTCAGGAACCTCACCATCAGCCGACCGATCTTCAACAGTTCAACGCTGATACGCACACCTCGTGATAACCTTTACGAACTCGAGGAAATCCCGTTGCAATCTCCAAATGGGACAGATACCATTGGCTACTTGTATCCGGTGAAGAAACCTGACGACGAACTAGAAGGCGCGGTGTACGAGGACATCCCAGGCAGTGCCATATACGAAGAACCCACTCTGCAAATAAGAGGTCCACAATGTCCACAACCCATGGGGCTCAACCGACCGTATAGTGATTACGAGGATATTGATAACCTCAAAAAAGGCCCCAATGGTGAAGGCAGGGCCTTGCTCCACTTCCAGTCGCCTCCTGACTCTCGTCCGCCAGATCCTCCATTCCATGGAGATGATAACGACCTGACCATGGTGGACAATGATATTTATGCATAGCCCATTCTGTTGTTATTACGTGCGGTATCCATTCATCGTCATTTGTCGTTTTGTCACTCAGTATTGTCTATTTCAGGTCTTATATATGTGCACAATATAATTATACAAACATCTCTCGTTCCATTTGGATTTAGTTATTGTTCAACATCTATTTGGTACTAATAGTATTAATTCTTGCCATGATGATACAATTGATGTAATACACAGTTATGTCTGCAATTACAAATGAGCCAATGTTGTTTGCTTACAGGCAACAACCCACATTAAGTGCACTAATCAATCTCCACAGACATGTCATGTGACTCGATGGTTGTTTACAGTTCATTGTGCTGTAGAGTATATTGTATAATTGCCATAAGCATGTGGGTCACATGTACATTGAGCGGTGCTCTTTGTTCTCTATTGATCAACCCTTATGATGCACAGCGTACACTTCGAACGGTCTGCTGTTTTGTGCTGTCAACGAAATCGATATCCTCCTCATTCATGCATGAAATGTAAAATGTGAATTTACAAATATGGTGTCATGCCATTGGTTCGAGTGTCTACTAAGGTATTCTACTTGGTCCTCAAGCAACCCTGTTATGGCTGATGCTATAATTATTATGCCAAGTTTTGAGCCAGCTTTGACGATAGCCACTGTTTTGTGTACATGTGATTTTTCATTTGCATGGCCGTTTATGGAGGCGCTTCAGAAGTTGTGAACCACAAAACTGTGCCTGTAATTGACTCCACGCGGACCAGCATGTTGGTTGCGTGATAACTTCCTCAATTGAAAATTGATATTAATACATTTATCTATGAGTCATATGTGATTGTCAATGACTCGTTGTTATCGTATTTTTTCATGTTCTTCTGGCGTCATGTTTCGCTTGCATTCCATTTCTATGATATGTTGGTTTTACAGTAAAATTAAAAATGAAAGAAGTTATCTGGTGAATCACTCGTACGTTGCTGATTTTATTTCGGGAATACTTTCCTTACTTTTATTCGTGTATTATAATTATGTATCCTTGTTCGGTGGTTCTTATGACAGATTGTCCAGCTACCGTACGTGTCTACGTGATAATGTGCAGTTTCGGTTGCCATATAATTACGGTGCATGTGATGGGCACCGAATAGCTCAGTGGGTTAAACCGGCTCACTGCATAATCCTATGCCGACCGTGGGGGTCGAGGTCCCGGGTTCGAGACCCGATCAGGCCACGGGCATTATGATTGTGAATTATAATTATAATTGTAATTCGTTATAATTGTAATTGTTTAGTGACTCTGTAGTGCTGCCCAACTGCGTAACAAGGCCGGGCGCTGTGTACTACTTTCTATGGTGGTATACAGGATAAAGAACCCTTGGGATTTATCGATAAGAGTAGGGGGAAAACCCCAGTCCCGGGCCTCCTTTTCCGGCGCCCTTATCATCCGAATGGTTTGGGTGGAGCCGTAAAACCTCATCATGCATCATGCATGTACGGTGCATGTGTATGCAAAATAATTGTGGCACACTATGAACAAATTTTAATATTTATATCACACATTCACAAATTAATCATAATATTTTTAATTTCAAATTGTGGATAAGAGTACGATAGTGACACCGTTGTCTCATTCCTTATGCATGAAGTAATGACCAAACGCATTATATGAAGATAAACGTCATTACTGTTGTGTTAACAAATTTGCAGGCTTCGTGCAATGAGGATTCGACGACGGAAATTTTTTTCATTGCAACCGTCCTTTCTCTCTGTTCAATTCAACTTCGATTTATTGATCAAATATTTCATAAAACATTTGTCAAATTTGAACATTATGCAGTTGACAGTACAAGGATCTCGCAACTCGTGGTGATTATGTCAAAGTGCATAAACGCCCACACATCGAAAGCGCGTACTTGGCAAGGCAGGTATCTCGAGGCAGACGAGGCTGTCATGTCAAGTATCATTAATTACCTCGAAGCTTATGACTCACTGCTGTAATATTATTATGTGTAAATATAATTATCTGTGCAGTAAATGTTTTAAGTACTCCGCATTTATTGCATGAAGCATTTGTCTCCCCAAAAAGGATAGTGATATTTTTAGCATTTACTCATGATCTTAGAATGTTGGTATTGGTCAGCTTATGCCTAAATATATAGCGTGCGTGACCTCTTCTTTTTTATTTATTTTTTATTTTTTTTTTTTTTTTTTTGCATCATATATACACAGTTGTATCCAGAAGAAACAAATGCACAAATTACAAACTATGATGGGCATTAATGTTGATTGTGAATTTGATTTGTGGAGGAATTCAGAGTTCTGCTCGATTGCATAACAAGGCCGGTTGCCATGTACTAGTGTTGTCAGTCGCATTAAATTTTTGGGACAGAGAACGCTTGGGATCTATTGATACGAATAGGGCAAGTCCCAGTTTCATTTTACTCGTGAATCTTACACTTAATCTATAAATAAAAAATATCCAACCGGGAAAATGAAAGTGAAGTCAAAAAAGTTCATGTGCAAGAATATCATAATTTTATTTATTTCGAGTCCTTTGGTGTCACACCTAAATTAATTACATCAAATATGATTAGCTCTGCTGCTATGCAGTGAATGCTTTCAAATACTCCACAATGAATTATGTTGCACTGGTCTTCCTATAAGGGTGGTATTTACTCATGATCTTGAAATCTTGTCATTTACATGTATATTCAACTTTTTAAACCAAAGCAATTGTTCTATAAACGAGGGGTGTAAAAAAGTGATCTTACCCAGTGTTTAATCTCAAGTGAGACACCAGCATGATTGAAAATTAGTTTAATATATTACTTGCTCCAAAGGACAATGTAATATCCGCGAAACTTAATGATGACTTCCGATGTTTTTTTTTTTTTTTTTTTGTTTTTTTTTTGTTTTGTTTTTTTTTTTTTTTTTTTTTTGTTTTTTTTAAATAGAAGAGAAATCGTTTTGTTTCGCTGCTTGTCTATCCCGAAAACATCGAAGGATACAAAATGGCCGCCATGTGCATAAAAAATGTAACATGGGACGCTGATTTCAAACCATGATTACCAATAATTATTTTGACTCGTTCTAAGTTGGCATATGTAAGGTAAGATCTCATAATAAAACGCAACTATGACACCCTATGTCTGCATCAATATTCCTCAAAGACTTCAAGCATACTGGCTGTTATAGTGGAGGAAAGGAAGGACATAATTATTACCACGTGGTTGAAAGGCATTGTGATATAGCATTCGCATGACTGTGTACCCGTTGATAACTTCTTGTGCATCAAATGTGTGGATACTTGTAGTGAAGAAATATCAAAATCTTAACAGAATATAATTTTCATTTTTATAGACTGAATGATTGATTAAAGTCTAATACAATTTACAAATATGAGTAGCATCTCAGCAACATTAGAGGTCTAGGAGAATATATAAAGCCGATTACTCGAAAATGTCTTGCCTGTCAATCACAGTGTGAAGACAACAAGGCGAGAGGTGCCATCACGTGCTCAGCAACTTAACATAGTTATTTTATATCTTCAACAAAAAATAACCACAATACTAGGGCATGTACACATAGTGCTTTATGCTAGGACTACACCTATACATTAACCAGCACCTCACGTGGACAGACCACTTCAAAAATACAACATTGAGCTAGTTATCTCCGTCAGTTGGTCGAATTAATACATTGGAGAAATTTCTCCACTTACGCATCTTCTTACCTTCTACAACTACCCACCATCCTCATTTTCACTACTCTATCCTATAATGGGGCTTACAAGCCCCACCTCCTCTTGGAACTACAAAACAGAGTACGAATTAAGCAATACAAGCTGCTTAATCGATTTTACCCTTATTCTGCAAAAAATCTACTCTCAGTTCGTATCTTAAAGCTTCATCATACATCTCTTCCCTGACAAAACATTGAAAACAGTATTAATGACTTCTTTTTTTTTTTTCTTCATTTTTTATATGGTGTCGTTCCAAATTATATCTAGTTTTAGTTTACATTAGTAAGCTTCTTAAATTGTTTGCCAGTAGCAAGTAAACTGGCGATCTGCGATGCTTTTTAACTTATCTCCTGACATTAATGTCACTTATGCCTTCTTGTGCATATTCTTTTGTGTCAAATAGATCGATATGTCTGTCAGCCGAACCATTGATCCATTTCCAGCCGCCCTCTCGCTGGAGAATATAAAAGCGCCTCGAGTCCGTCATTTGAGGTCATGTGATAAAGCGCATCACATGATACCGTAGAAATTGAATCGTCAACAATGGTGAACTGGAGTTATGGTGTCGTTCTCTTGATATTTTTGGGAAATGCAAATGCTTTGGAGGGCGGGATGCTCTTCCCGAGGGAGTCGGAGAGTCGTCAGATTCAAGAGCTCGAGGGAATGTGGGACTTCCGCGCTGACAATTCTGTAAATCGCAACGCCGGCTTCGAGCAGAAGTGGTACGCCGACCGCTTGGAAAAGGTGAGCTGTCAACACTATTCAAATTAGATGATTAATTATGCAGATTTGCTTGTTTTGACGTTCATTATTCATTCTGATGAGGTCACAGAGGTTCATTAGTAATTTACAGTTAATCGAGGTTAAAATCTCTACAATGTCTAGACGCACAGACGTTTCCCCAGAGGCGAATACAATGTCGTACATTTTGTACATGTATAGGCCCCTTTATATATTTAATTTTGAATTCATTGTTTTCATTTAATTAATATTCGGGTGATCTTCATTTCTCAAGGCAAAATTTCTATTGATGGATAAGCATATATAATTGCATTTACATTTATCTCTCTTCGTTCCAGTCTGGTCCTGTGATTCCAATGCCAGTTCCATCCAGTTACAACGATATCACCGTCGACAGTAACCTAAGAGACTTTGTTGGTTGGGTTTGGTATGAACGCGAGTTCTTTGTGTCAGCTGATTGGGTGCAGAGCAAGAGAGTGGTACTCAGAATCGACAGCGCTCACTACTACGCCATTGTGGTATGTATACTTAGAAACCAACTCTGTTTACTCTTTACGTTTGCTCTTCCATTGAATTTATTTGCTCACTTTTTTTTAAACCCTGGGAATCCATTGAATGCTAAATTTTTTCACTTTCTTGTTAAAAGTAAAGCTTTCAAACTCTTTCCTGCTCAATTATTTCATAGAATATGCTATCTAAAGCTCCACTAGTTATACAAATTAAACTTTAATTATACCTATTATTCATTGCAATACGGTTAAGTTGATTATTATTTGAATTATGGTGAAACTTTTCTTCTATGTTTCAGTACATAAATGGCCAGAAATTGATGGAACATGATGGCGGCCATCTTCCTTTTGAGGCTGCCGTGAATTCTCTTGTCAACGTGAATGGCCCAAATAGGGTGACGGTTGCTGTTAACAACACTCTGACCCCACACACTCTACCCCCTGGCACCATCACTGTTCACCAGAACTCATCAGCGTAAACTTCAAACAAAATAATTTTAAATAAATTGTTGTTTTTTTTTTCCTCTACAGATATCCCCCTGGATACATGGTACAAAATGTGCAATTTGATTTCTTTAATTATGCCGGAATTCACCGAAGAGTTCGACTATACACGACACCAAAGACCTATGTTGATGACATCACAATCGTCACTGATATTTCTGGATCTACTGGTAATTCAATTGAAAATTTCCTTCTGTCTCTAATTATATACTAATTATATAAACATGTACTCATCTGATGTTGATGATTTAATATATTGGGAGAGAACTATCAAGAGCTACCCACAGTTAATAAAGGCTGCGGCATGCCAACTTCATGACTGATATATTTTCATAATTTTACTCAGGTATCGTGAAGTACAGCATGTCCACTAGAGGGAGTGCATCAGTTACAACACATGTGGCTGTCATTGACCATGAGTACAGCGTGGTTGCGGAGGTAGATGGCGCAGACGGAGAACTGAGGGTGGCCAACGCTCACCTCTGGTGGCCGTACAGCATGAAACAGGATGACTTCGGATATATGTACAAACTCCAGGTTTGGGAATCATTGTCCTGTTAATTTTCCCAAAAGGCGTTAATCGAAAAATTAACCTGTCCTCTTTGAATTACCAATTGAAAATCTGCCAAAGCACTGGCATCCATCATATAACGTCCATGATATAGAGTAGTGCTTTAGTTAACCAGTCAGCCGGTTACGAAACACAATGTAAATGGGATATATTCTTCAGGTCACAGTGAATTCCTCTGATGGTGTTGATATCTACCGTCATCCATTCGGGATCAGAACAGTGAAATCAACTGACACGCAGCTCTTAATTAACGGAGAACCATTTTACTGTCAGGGATTTGGTCGCCATGAAGATTCAGATGTACGTCCTCTTGTTTCCCATTTTTCTCTCTCTCACTAAATCTGATCGTCAGATCCGTGGAAAAGGCCTTGATCTTCCACTCATTGCCAGAGATTATAATCTGCTCAAATGGTTGGGTTCCAATTGTTATCGCACATCTCATTATCCATATGCTGAGGAAATCCTGGACGAAGCTAGTCGCTGGGGAATTGCGATCATTGACGAGTGTCCTGGTGTCGGCATTACTCAGTGAGTCGTGGAAACATATCGTTGATAGAAATTTGGTTTGTTTTTTGTTTTTGTTTTTTTTTGCAGGGATGAGAATTTCAGTGATGAGAGTCTTAAGCATCATCTAACTGTAATGGAGGAGTTGGTTCGTAGAGACAAGAACAAGCCGAGTGTCATCATGTGGTCAATCGCAAATGAACCCGCCAGTGACAACGCTAAAGCCGGACCTTATTTCAAGTGGGCATTGCTTCCTGATTCATACTGCATTCAGTTTTCCGTATTCTGAGAAATTTGTGTCCCAAATACAGAATTCATTTTTTATCTATAATTATAATATGCTAAATAATTTCTTAGGTCACTTTTCACCTTGACCCGTAAACTTGACCCCAGTCGCTTGGTGACCTTTGTCATGAGCAATCACAATTTGCCAAAAGAACAGGCCGTAAGTCACATTGGCCGTTTGCTCCCTTGTTATGTAGTTTGCTAATTAAACTTGCTGGGAGCCGGATGCTTTGATGTTGTCCCTGCATGTTGCACTGTTGTGTGTTGTGATTCCCTGATCATCTCACCAAGTAACAAGCACAAAAATTATCATGAGAAAGCGATCTCTCCACTTTGAATCTGCTCTGAATTTTAGCCGTCTCTTCAACTTGACTCGAAGTCTTGATGTGTCTAGACTGGTGACTTTTGTCACTGCGCAAGATTACTTCAATGACATCGCTGTGGGTCCATAATTACACCAGTCCTTATTACCAGCTTCATACCACACCATGCTTATTCCTTCAAATTCCTCCTCATCCTCTCCACAGAGCTGTCATTGACAAAACCAGGTCTCTTGACATCAACCGTCCTGTGACTTTTGTCACAGTTCGTGAATATAATAGAGACCATGCAGTGAGTCCCATCTACATATACTGCCATAGCACAGATTTAGTGCTTTCTGGAGAATATGGTGGAATTTGTAATAAGAAATCTTCCTTCTTCTCTTTCTCTAATCTATGAGCTAGAACGATAGCTCAATTTTTCTAGTGAGTGCAGTGAAATTTATGAACTTTAATTAATTGAAATCACAATTTTTTTTTTTTAATTTGTTATGTCATTTTGATCTTTGCACAGAATGATCCATTACTCACTTTCGTCTTTTATTTTTCTGAGGTTGTGGTCATAGATTGAGGTGACTTGTTATACAAGTTGACCTCCATCTATATCTATGAGTTTAGGTGTTTGGCATATTTTTTCAGTCGTTATATTTGCTTTGCTTTCATACCGATCTCAGCTTTGCTTTTTTCAATTTTATGCTGTACTGAAATAGAGTTCACTTAACCTTGGAATTATTTATTAATTCCATAAGAACAGTTTGATGAATTTCCCTGTGTAATTTTCAGGCGCAGTATGTGGACATTCTGTGCATCAACCGTTACTACGCCTGGTATTCTGACACTGGCCACACAGAGGTCATCAAGTACCAACTGACTGATGACCTCAATAACTGGTACAACAAGTTCAAGAAACCTGTCATTATCACTGAATACGGAGCGGACACTATTTCCGGTTTGCACACAGTACGAACAAACTCATCTAAAAACTTGTCATCCAAGAATCCAAATTTTCCTTTTAGCTGCCTTCGTTTGTGTTCACTGAGGATTATCAAGTGCAGTTCCTGGAAGAATATCACAAAATTTTCGACATCTACAGAAAGAAGTTTCTCGTCGGTGAAATGGTCTGGAACTTTGCCGATTTTATGACCGTGCAAGGTACGATTTTGATTTAAAAGAAATGAGTTTTGATTTTGCTTCCACTCTGCAGGTGTTGGTCGCGTGGTTGGAAATAAAAAAGGAGTTTTGACGAGACAGCGTCAGCCGAAGGAAGCAGCTTACTTGATGCGGCACCGCTATTGGAATATCATAAATCAGAAGACCCTGTCTAATCATCGTTATAATAAGTATACTAAACTGTAGAGTATTCTAGTCATTCATAATCCGTCCTAATGATAAAGAGTGAATACTTATTGTACTAATGGGCCAATCAACATAAAAGACAAACTTAATTTCTGATCTGTGATCCAAGGGTGCATGTATTTTACTTGTTTTAGTTTTTTTTCTTTTATGGATTTTATTTCTTTGATGGTTTTTGAGGGAATGTAATGTTTGTTTTATCATGACAAACCTGTTTTTTGGGTGTTTTTTTCTGATCTTCAAGACTATACTTAAACATGCAAGTACATATGAACAGTGGCTCTATTTTTTCTACAATTGCTCATGCTTGTATATGTTTCTATCAACAATAAATTAACATAATTTAGTGACTGCTGCCTTTCTCATTTGTGTTAATTTACTGCAAACCTCAAAATTCATAGAAAGCTTATTAACACGTTATTTCATCGACAAACAATAATTATTACAGAAAAGAAAAATTTGTTGTAATCATAAGTAACAAATTATTGGAACAATTTTTCAATATTCGCTCTGATCGCAGGCCATAAAAGACCGAGATTTTTCTGGTACCACTCTCTAAAAATATAAAAAACAGAAGAAAAAAATCATCACAGTCGGAAAGAAAGACACAAAATCACCTGTTGTAGTCCTTGTGCAGCCTGTAATTGTCATCAAGGAATCTTTTGTAGAAGACAGCAAGTTCCTCAGTGTTCAGTCTCTCAACATTGACTCCCCTTGCTCTCTGCTTGGCGAGAGTTTCTTTGATGAATGCTGCTTTCTCCTACAAATCAACTAAATAATTTTCCAGTTTTTCATCGTGAGTATCGGAACCTGTTGGAAGTTTCGGTTGTGTTTGGCCCAGAACGCATGGTTCCACTCCTGCACTTCTTCTCTTCTGTTTCGTAGTTGTTTCTGAATCGGAGTTTCGTTCTTCGGGACGTGGTACTTGAACTGGCGAATGTTGGAGACGGGGTCGGAAGGACCGACCCAGTCATGCTGTATGTTCTCCGGGGAGCTATGTGGGAGTTTGATCTTATCTCCACTCTGAAAATTAAAGGCAATGTGATGAGATAAGGAAAGGAATTATGAATTTGTGATGGGGAACCTGGAGCTAACTTCTGTTCCATACCTCAGATTTCAGAGAAAAGGTAGTTCAAGGGTCTGCCTAAAACCCTAAAATGACTTTGTTTGCCCTAAAATGACTTTGTTTGCCCTAAAACGACTTGTTTGCCCTAAAACGACTTGTTTGCCCTAAAACGACTTGTTTGCCCTAAAATGACTTTGTTTGCCCTAAAACGACTTGTTTGCCCTAAAATGACTTTGTTTGCCCTAAAATGACTTTGTTTGCCCTAAAATGAGATTTTTTTGTTTGCCCTAAAATGAGTTGTTTGCCCTAAAATGACATTTTTTTGTTTGCCCTAAAACGACTTGTTTGCCCTAAAATGACTTTGTTTGCTCTAAAATGAGATTTTTTTGTTTGCCCTAAAACAAGTTTGTTTGCCCTAAAATGACTTTGTTTGCCCTAAAACGACTTGTTTGCCCTAAAATGACTTTGTTTGCCCTAAAATGAGTTGTTTGCCCTAAAACGACTTGTTTGCCCTAAAATGAGTTGTTTGCCCTAAAATGACATTTTTTTGTTTGCCCTAAAACGACTTGTTTGCCCTAAAATGACTTTGTTTGCCCTAAAATGAGATTTTTTTGTTTGCCCTAAAACAAGTTTGTTTGCCCTAAAATGACTTTGTTGCCCTAAAACGAC
>KB310606.1:18554-29604 GCA_000328365.1 Capitella teleta
TCTCCATATACATGCATGTTGTAGTGATGTTTATTTCCAACTCCCCATTCTCGCCATGCTGAGTAATATTTACCAGAAACATATCATCATTCAGTAATTTCAATTGTCATATATTTATTCCAGATATAACTTTGTGCCCAGTGTAACTTGTGAACAGCTGAGTAATTTATCCTGATTCCTCTTATTACATGCATAAATGTGGCTATTTTTAAATGGCACTTTGAATCTGAAAACTGTATGAATATGTGTTGAACTGTCGGTCAGAATTAGGTTCAATCGTACATTTTAAGACTTACGTTCATGTATTTACATATATAATTTTACTTTTTGTGTAGTCAGTCCATTTTCCAGGCTTACTACATTTCTTACTCTCAAAATGTCTATCAATACCTCCTATGATGATTGACAGTGTGACAATAAACATTTATTGTTATTTCTACTATATGCTGTGTTCTCAGTTGTATTCTTACTTCTCTGTACCTCGTTTCTCTGATGAGAGACAATCGTTTAATGAAGTACATGTACTGGTATAAATAGCAAAAGTACTAGTATATAACAGCGATTGATGCCAAGCAGGTTCCAATAGTGAGGTGCGTTATGATGCCGCAGACGACATTTCATTCACAGAGCGTAATCATGTTATTTATGAACAAAATGATTCATAACAATCAATCGGACTAAAGTGACGTTTCCTCCCAACATTCAACTGAAGAATGGTGATAGAAATAGTCGCAATTACCACAAACAAGACAACAATATCACGCAACATAACAGACGTGGGTATAAGGTTATTATCGTGACAGGCTCCGCGAGAGACATGCATAGTTTAAGAGGCTATTTATAGTATTTAACGATCATGACAGACATTGACCATACGTCCTTACCTTCATAACATGCTCTTAATCCTTAATTGGCTTGCTTCGATTCAGTCTGTTGGGTCTTTATTACCTAAATAGGATGTTTCCTTGCTTTGTTAGTCACAATCGAGTCCATTATTGGAACGTAATCTCGAAACAGAGTACAAAAGTTGTGTTTTTAATATATTCATCAAACTAACCGTAAATAACCATATAAAATGTCAACAACAAGTATTAATATGGCTAGTCTAACCGTTTATTACCAATTAAAACGTATTTTTATTATAGTTTTCCTCGGTTGTCAGTCCTCGCTTCGAGATTGTATACAGGAGCACGTGTTCCAATACATGCTGTGATTGGCTAACAGAAGTTCCAATTCTATGGCAGAGGGATGCTGTGATTGGCCGAAAAATTGGAACCGTGTTCCGAAACTAGAGTTGTGCGCAAGGCGCAAGGATGACACGCAAATTCGTGAAGCGTTCCATATTTTTGCCTTTTTTGGGCAAAAAATCCCGAAAAAACGGCAAAGTTCCGACTTCTTGGCTGTTTTCGGTAGAATTTCCTGCAAAATAAAAGAAAACACTCATTAAACATGTATTTAGGTTAAATCAGATCATTATTAATTGAAAAAAATATTTAAATAACGAAAAAAAATGCCCAGAATTGGCTTTAAAACGGCCATATCTCACCAACAGCTTAGTACCACTTCTGCGCGTGAATTCCATCTTTACCACAACATATAAAGTACATGAGCAATATAATATGGCATGAATTAGTACTAATCCACTGCTAATTAAACATTAAAGTGATTAAACTCACCGCGAAAGGCAGCAACGCCGTCCCAAAGCCAGCCGTCACTCAGTTCCGGCTCAACGAACAGGTGTCTCAGCGACGAAAAACGTTTCCAAAGTCTTCAAAACGGCAGAAAAACTATCGTATAAACGC
Source organism: Capitella teleta (assembly GCA_000328365.1). Classification (NCBI taxonomy): domain Eukaryota; kingdom Metazoa; phylum Annelida; class Polychaeta; family Capitellidae; genus Capitella; species Capitella teleta. The sequence goes on from KB310606.1 coordinate 20,357, forward strand.
CAAAAATGCTCTCTGGTCGCAAACCGCTCCGACTTGCAATGAAAAACACTCATACTTAGTGAGATATTCGTCGAAATATACCGAAATTCATTTCAGCGAGTGGAAGAAAGCTCCGATCTAAAGACAAATGAGAATTAAGCGATATCTATGAGACCGGATGTCAGCGCCCCTTCCCCTTCAGGCCAGACGAGGGAAATGTTTGTTTTCCTATAACCCGACTTATCAGTGTCAATAGGCAGTTGTTGACGTTTCAGAGCTTGACCGATGTTTTCGACGTTATCCCGCCTTGAAGTTTCTGGATAATTTATAGCTGTTCAAGGCGACTTCTACTAAGTCAATTTGAAGTTCGTAAACGCTGTTTTTGATTTGTTTTACACAAATATCGCTGGCAGTCGAGAAATGAGAAACACACATGTATTTGGTAGGCCTAATTCCGCGCTTCTCTTAGACTAGATTACAAGCAGGGTTCGAAATGAGACTCGGCGAGCATTAATTGTCTAACGAGCAGACGACGGCCACACCACCAGGTCGGTCGGAGCGGCCAACTGGGTGTTACACAATGACTTGGCGAGTAAACTTAATCCTTGGCGAGTAAAAAATATAATTTAGCTCTCCAAATAAAGGGTAAATTCTTTGATCAACCCCAAAGCTGAAAGCAATAGATTTTTGCTCAATCAAACCTCAATCAAAGCCAACAAACCTCATATAAACAATTCCGCGTCGAAATGGAAAGTCGTCTGCTTCCGCTTGTCAGTTTCGCTTTCTGTTGCTTTGGCGCGCGATTCTTCGTGTCTATTTTTAGATTCGGGAACTGTTCATTTCACTCGCTGCATTGTTCATGATACTGGATTGTTATAAAAGCGGTCTCAGGTTTAGATAATTATTATAAAGGCGTGGAAAATGAGAAGTATATTAAAGTTTTCTTTATCAAAGAAATTTATCATGTAAGCCTAGCTATCTAATGCCGCATGAATAATTTGGGCCTGACGCGTTTGGGCTGATCCACGGGTGATCGGGGTCATAGTATAGGGCTAGGCTACATGTAGAATCTAAATGCCATATATATATGTGTATTCAAAAAGTAATTAAGTTGAAGTGAATTAGAATAGACCTACTTAATAATGATTGAAATTCAGTTGAATCTGTACACTTTATGACATTGTGTCAGTGGATTCGCGTCGGGATGAAAATTATTTTCATTACATCTGGTAGTTTTCCTTTCGCAGGATTAGCTGATCCCTTGACAACAAGAAGCGTGAAACTTTCATCCATTTGCTGCCATTTGTTGACTCTTCACTCAGAAATCAGAATCTCTTTTGATCAATGGGATCTATATTTAGTTTATAAGGAAATCAGTTGTATAAAGTCATCTGTTCTTGTGCTTTGTGTTTAATATCGTCTCACTAGCGCAAAAATATTGTTGTTGATAATGCTTTAATTCTTAAAACCAAAACAATGATCAGCAAATTATACTTGCATATAGCGCACAAATTTGCACTCGTGCCCTTGGATGAGGCACTTAACTCCTGCTTACCTCCTCGGACCACATAAGCTTTAGTTGCTTCAGGATTCCGAGTTTAAATAAGCCACACGAAAAAAAAAAAAAAAAAAAAAAAGCACGAGAAGAACTGAACAAATGAAAATGCGTCATGACCCATTATCGTTTCGAAAGATGGTTTTTGAATTAACGGTTCGTACCTTGTTTATATACATGAGAATACAACTGTGTACACATATCATATTTAGGGTAGATATCCCAATAAAAATTTCGCCCTTGGATTCCTTATTCTATGCAACCTCCAAAATATATACTGTGTGATATGGGCAAGCAGCTAGAAAGTCTACTGAATATGACGTCCATCCTAAATGCAAGTTTGAATACAATAAGAAGGCAGCTAGCGAATGTGCATTCCAAAGAGACATCATTCAGAAGTCGGTGGAAGTCAACAGATTCCTCCTTAATCAATCTGAGCAGATTGAATGCTCTGCAGTCGTTGCTTCAATACACGTGCTCGATGTCACTCTCATGAAAAGCCTCGTTAATTATGGTGATCTTAATTAATTTTTACTCGATCGAGTTCATCACTTCTCTTGCAGCCATGTGTCATTTATTGCTATTTACATGATCTTAAATCAATGTTGAATGATCGATTCATAATTACCCTTTCATAAACAACGAGATAGTGTGTTATTTAAGACATGGCTAATTTTATACTGCACATAATTATCAGCAGTCTGAATGTATACAAGCGTTATGAGACGCTATTATCACGGGAGCCTGTGTGCAGAAGGCGCTATGATGATAGTCAGAGTGAAAGTGAGCTGGTGGAGCATTTGATATTGCTGATGGAATGATAATAGCACTTATACGAATAAACATATAGTATTTACATAAAATAATTATATGTAAATACTATATTATAGTATTTACATGTATAGTATTCACATATCAGTGGATATACGGCGTTATACTACTCAAATTCGTTTTGTGATTTTATTTATTCGCTTCTTTATGTACGTTATGATTTTACATCGAAAGCAAGTCGTCTCGGTTTTTCAATTTCGATTTTACATATTTGATTAATTTCACTGTTTGTCATGCGTCCTGACGAACACAAAAAGAAACGAAGCGCGCAATACAAGAAGAAGCATGGTTTGGGGGAAAACGAAAGTGCGCAAAAGACGGGAAAAGTCAAAAACCAAGAATGTCGTAAACCCCAAAAGAAGTCAAACAGCCCACCCACTCCTTCTCAGTCTGTGAGAATTGGCAAGGAAGGAATCGCTAAGGAAAACAGGCCGGCTGTTGGTGCTGAACTGCATGCGGAAGAATCTGAACAGGTGTAATTTTATGTTCAAAATAGACATTATTGTTCATAATTAAGTTATGGTTAATGGTATAATTTGAATGTCATTCTCTCATTGCAGGACAGATATTTCTCTCATCGAGGCATTGAGAGCAACTGGGAGCGTTATGATTTACTGCCTGACTCTGACAAGGGACCCGAATTAGCAGCGAATAATTTTGATCTGATGCTGGAGAGCGCCAGTAAGAATTAACGCTATATTCCAGTGTTAATTCACAGATGTAATGCTTTAGGTAATGCGTTGTCCCGATTCCGGTTCAAAGAGGAGCAAGAGTGGGAGGCTGAATTGGAGGCGTATCCCTCGGACCCTTCATCTCTTCTGTCTATAGATGCCTCGAAACTTGCGTCGGTTTTGCGCTGTGTTCCATTGCACGAGCGACTTGGAATCGAGGCTTCAGTCTTTGAGGTAATTCTTGATTGACTAATTATTTTATCTGTATTTCCATGTGTGCTTATATTTCAAAATGGGTTTGCCTCATGCCGCCATGTTTGATTATTGCTAGGTTGCCGCAGCGAACACCTCTAGCGAACAGTTCTCTCTAACGAACAATTTTCTTGAGACGCAATGCACTCCCGTGTGCCAATAGGAAATCACGGCTGAGTCGCAAACAGTGAACACTCCCTTCAGAAATAAAATGTTATTTTACATTTTATCAGCGAAACCAGCGTGAAATCTTATCGTAAATGCACACAGCACACGATTAACCATGTTCTACCGTCTTTAACGCTAATTAATCATCTCTTAGCAAATTTTGGTTTGGTTTTTATCTTTTCTGTATTCTTACTTGTTTTGTAGTATGATTTTTCTCCTTATCTATGTGCACAGCGATCTCAACGTAACCTAGCAACAATCGAAGCGGCAGGGAAAGCACTCAGTCTTCTCTGATTAAATTCCATCACTTTGTCACAAGACCCTAAAAGGGGTTTGAAGGTTTTCATTGCTAAACACATTGTATAGTTGATCTGATCAATAGCGGGAAAGTCGGAAATAAAGTGCAAACCGATTCATCATCATCCTCATCATCATCAGATCGAGTTTCCTTGGGCCATGGCATGCCATCCTTGTATATGCCATACTTGTCCATCATTAGCGATCTCAGTTCTCCAGTTGACCCAAGTCCTGTATCCCTCTTAAGCATTTCAACATATGATAGTTTCTAGCTTCCCCTGCTTGCTTTGAGTTGGCTCCCACAGCACTAGGTCGGAGCTTTTTCCCTGAAGGATTAGGTGATTGGATGACTTACTCACATTTGATTTAGAATCTCTTGCATCGCCTTCACTTGAACTTTAATCAGGTTCTCGATTCAGAGTTTACTTTGACTTGCATTGCTTTGCTTGTGTCTTTTGGTATTACATGTATGAGGCATGCGCTTCTACTCTACTACGTAATACATGTATTGTACATGTGCATTTTTATTTAATGATGAATTTTGATTATTTGCATTTTATTTCTGTTCCCTAGACTACACAGATTGATCAGTTCAATGCGGATGCTGCCAGAAGCAAGGTTGCTCTCCAACAAAATGATGACCAACCAATCTCTAAAGTGCCGTCTCCGGAAGTTGTTGCAGAAATTGAAAAACCCCAAATCTGCAATCCTGCTCCATGTGCGAAGGACAGTGATGCTGATGATGTCCTCGATGACCTCCTTGGCTGTGAATCATCTCTGAGTGTTGTTATCAATGAGATGGAGGACAATGAACTTGAAGCCCTACTCAACAGTAGCGAGCCTCCTGAAATCACGACAAAAAGTGAAGAGTTGAATTTTTTGAATGATGATGTTAAAATTGTGCCGCATGGTAAGGCTTGCTGAGTGATTTATTTAATATTTCATCTCTTATTTTGTATTCCTCAGTTGTGTCTGCTCCTGAATCAACTGATTTGGAGGACTGGTTGGACAGTGTTCTTGATGACTGATCTGTTTGTTGAATTTAACTCCTCATTCTTAGCCCATTGCTTTCTCTTATTGCATCATTATTCATTATGTACGTGTATTTTCTGTGACTGAATGCACATTAATGGAATTAAAATTTAACGCCGAACTGTGTGAATTCAAGCACATTTCGTTGTTTTCTGTTTCTGCTGTTGGATGAAGATAATTTTCATTTCCCAAGAAATAGGGTGTGTGCTGGCTCCAATCCTCCAATGCTACGAAGTGATCCAACATTGAAGTGATCTAACTTTGATCAGGGACAAGTAATTCCTGATCACTGGTGCGATTGTCGTATCTCAGCTGAATCCTACTTGCCGTTTGAGCTAAAATTACAAGTCTGGGTTTTTTGTGCTCGGACTTAATGTGCCTCCGATCTGCCATCGGCTGGCAATCGATTCTTCCACCGAACTGCATGCATGTGAAATGGATAGGCGATCTCATCTGGGTATTCCATGGTTAATGCGCGTTCTCACGGGGGGATACCGAAGGTGTTTCACATGCGATCGGCATGGGTGACAGTGCGTGAGAGCCTTTGAAGTCAGTTAGCAGCTGAACTGCAGCCTCTGTGTAATGAGTGCGGTAGAATTTGGTCATTGTGCTCAAACTCACGGTTGCTAATACAATGTAGATAACTCTGTTCATGTTCCCTGCACGGTCAATCCTGCTTTGTGTAATCTGTGGTGTTCAATCCCGGGAAAATTAATCTTAATTCGCAACATTTACTCATTAATTTAACATCAAAGAAAAAGACAAGATGCAAAGTTAACGAGTTATAAAAAATATGCTTTATTTCAAATGGTGAAACAGCTCAGTACATGCAACAAAGTTTGAACAATACAAATACCAATGACAGAAGCATTAAAGAAAAAACATTTTCGCTTTTGCAACAGAACGCTGCCGAACTCTAGAAATAATTATATTTCTATAATCTAGATTATAATTACAAAATTTACAAATGCGTTGCAAGTTCCGAATCCTCGAAGAAGTAGATCACTTCCGGAGTAATTTGCTGCACAAACAACTACCTATTCTTCAAGAATAAAGAAATAAATACAAAAAAAACCCACGAGTTTTATAGTAAATGATATATGAAGAAAAGAGGAACCGAAGAGGAATTATCCAAGAAAGAAATTCATGATAAAATAGTATATTGCTTCTTTCAACACTTGAAAATGAAATTCTTTGGTATCAAACAAAACAGAAGAAGAAAAAATTACAATTTCACTGGTTACTTATAAACACTTGAGATTTTAAAATTTAAATATCGTACTTAGAAAATGCAGAGACATAAATTGGATGAGAATGAGTGCGTATTATGGCAAATGATTTGATGTAAAATAAGATATGAGAAGGAGACCCGGATTTCTGACCATGAAACCATTATTGTTTTTTGAAACCTTTCAAGATCGGGTAGATATTCTCAAATGCTTCGTAGATTTCCCCCCGAACTTTGGCCCCAGTCAGCACGACTTTTCCGGAGACGAATATAAGTAGTACGATGCGAGGCTTCACCATACGGTAAATCAAACCAGGGAATAACTCGGGCTCATAACTAAAAAAAAATAAATATAAAAATAGATTTTTTTTTTTTTTTAATTTAACGCACCTTGAAAACTGACTGTGGGTGAGCACGAGACCTTCTAATCGAATTGGAAATTTCACATCACAGCTGCCAACCATGTTCTGTATTTTAAAATCGAGGAATTTTGCCTGAAAACGATTTTTACAAATTTTAAACACAAATTCTTAATGCTTCTGCTTGGTGTACCTCAAAGCCAAGTTTCTGTACAATCCTGGCATATTTCCTCGCTGCTAATTTTGCTTGATCTTCACTGAAAAAGCAGAAGAGTTGGAACAAAGAGTGAGTTTAGTTGGAAAAACTGACCTTTTTGCACCGGTGCACACCATTTTGCCGGAACTGAAGATAAGAGCGGTGGTTCGGGGCTCACGGATACGCATGATCACGGCAGCAAAACGTTTTGGGTTGTACTCAGCATTTCTGGCGTGTAATGCAATGCGTTTCAACTCTAACTTGCAGGCCATGTTAACGGTGCACACAATATTCCTAAAATTTAGAAAGAAAAAAGAAAAGAAAAAATAGAATTTTCAGCATGAAGATTTAAAAAAAACAAACTCACTGTAATTGAGGAACGATACCAGAGGACTCTGATGCCGGGGTCGCTGGGTTCATTGGGGTCAGAGGTCCCCCAGGGATTGAACCATACATGGAATTAGACGGTGGGGGCATCAGTGAGCCCCGGGTGCCCCCAATGGCCCCACCAGGGGTGGCTCCATGACTTCCGGGGGGAATGGAGCCCACAGACTGGGGGGTAGGGGGGACCTGGTAGCCACTGGGCACGAGAGGGGAGAAGATGCTCTCCTGGGGGGCAGTGGGAGTGCCCTGTGCAGAAAGGGTTGTTGAGTTGATTCAAGTGGCTTCTTCATGGCTTACCTGCTGAGTGAGGAGTCCATGGCCATAGTTCTGGAAGGGAGAGTTCTCCATGATGCTGTGCGAGGCAACTGGTGCTGAAATAATCAGTATTATTTAGTATTAAACAGATTTATACGTGACATCATAAGTAATAAGACACATAATTAGTAAAATAAACAGTTGATGAAGAAAATAGTGAAATATTCACTATATATTCACTATATTAATGTGCTTGCCAGTTCCGAAGTTTCGGCTCCCTCTTTAGAAGCAAACATTGCTTTCGAGGCAAGCGTCCTAAGATTGACACGAAACAGTGACTTCCCTTGATACATATATAGACAGTAACCATTCACTGCATTGAGTGAGTGAGTGAGTGAGTGAGTGAGTGGTGGGGTTTTACGGCTCCACCCAATCCGATCGAATGATAGGGGCGCCAGAACAGAAGGCCCAGGACCGGGGTTTCCCCCTACTCTTATCACTAAATTCCAAGGGTTCTTTATCCTGCATACCACCATAGACAGTAGTACACAGCGCCCGGCCTTGTTACGCAGTTGGGCAGCACAACGAATTACAATTATAATTCACAATCATAACGCCTGTGACCTGATCGGGTCTCGAACCCGGGACCTCGACCCCCACGGTCGGTATTGGATTGTAGTCAGCGGTTTAACCCACTGAGCTATCCGGTGCCCTTTCACTGCATTCACAGGGTCTTACCAGTGAGCGAGCAGATGTGGACAAAACTCAATGCAGTGTGTGCTTTCTGTCTATATATATATCAAGGGAAGTCACTGTTTCGTGTCAGTCTTAGGACGCTTGCCTCGAAAGCAATCTTCTCTTCAAAAGAGGGAGCCGAAACTTTGGATCTGGCAAGATCACCAATAAATGAAACGATTGACACCAATAATCTCGTACGGCAAAGCCTAATTACTAATTAATTGGCCAAAAATCCAATCAGTTCCAAAACGACTAGCAACGGGTACGATGCATCCATTTTGTCGGACCGGAGCAAATTTTCAGCCCGCAGCGAACTCACGATCGCTAAATGTCGAAATAAAATCCTTAAAACCGGAATGGAGCTGCAAAAGTGTAGAGCTCTGGATACATTCCTAATTTAACAGATTGGCTTTAGAGTGAAACATCCTGTCTGTAATTGTCTCTCGAACAATAAAAGCTATTCTGAGAGTCAAATTGAGCATGAAATAGGCTAGAAACAGGAGTTAGAGTCAGAAAACACATTGCATGAGTAAGTCGACTTGACGGGAATTAGCAGACGACACACACAGCGCCCTCTGGTGTATATGTTTAGAATCGTTTAATATACCTCACAACATGTTGTGTTATCTAATAACTTTAGAATTTATAACCAGTATTTCGAACTATAAAATTATCTAATACAGTTATATGCATGGAATAATTTATAAAATCATACTGCTGGACTGATCTCTATCGAATGAATGCTGTGATTAATTTCAATTGCATTTCTCAGCTGGACTATTATTGATCAATCACTGAACGGCTTGTTAAGGTGAAGGTCGAATGCTGCAGCCATCGTACCCGTTGCTAGTCATTTTGGAAATGGAAGCATTTTTGTGCAATTAATGACTAATTAGTCACTGCAGTGCGGAGTTTTTGGTGTCTATAGGTTCATTTATTCATAATCTTGCCAGATCCGAAGCCTCAGCTCTCTCCCGCGAGGGGAATGTAGCGTCCGAGGCTTTGTTATTGTTCTTCTGAGAAATCAGAGACTTCCCTTGATATTATTATATACTGTCTAGAAGGCTGCATAGGCATTCCATGTATCCAGATTCCAGAGCCCACTGGTAAGACTCCCTGTGACTGCATTGAATGATTGAGTTTGGTCCATATCTGCTCACTTACTGGTAAAACCCTCTGTGTTCTCCTGAGATATAATCCCCTTATTATAAATGATCATTATGATAATCATCATTATCATAATCATAATGATTGTAACATCATACTTTAACATGGTATGATGGTAGCACAGATTCTCGGGCGA
>KB310606.1:29654-72747 GCA_000328365.1 Capitella teleta
ATTGTATGATAAATATAGACATATTACCCGACAATCCTTGTGTTTAAGCCCTCCAGACGTTAGCTGGTATATTTATGCTCCAAGAAAAAACAATATGAGCCAGTACCATCATGTCAAACTTACATTAATTAAAACCCGCAACAAAATATCACTTCGTGAAGAAGTAAACAAACGCCATTTTGCGAGTGACGTCACTCAGCGCATGCGCACTGCATTGTAAACAAGCGCACATGCTTCACTTTCCCGCTCAAACTTCTCTCACGACTTTCGAATGAAAATGAATAAAATTGTCCATATACTGATTGGTGATGCACAAAATATTGCGTATTAATAATTAATACGTATTCCTTTGTGAAGACTCGGTATAAATTACGTGCGCAACTGCAAGGGAAGATAGGCCGCATGTTGAACTGCTTAGCGCGGGAAAATTGTATGCGCATGCGTGTATGTTTACTTCGCACTACGCAGGCGCAGTGCTCTGGTTTATTTATAACACGTGGAGAGCAGGTCATGTGACACAACAATCGGAAAGCGGAGAGAAACCTGTAATGTCACTTTTTTTCGTTGCGGATCCATTTTAAGTAGGTTTATGGTACTGGTTTCGAACAAAATTTAGTACCAGCGTCTACCTGGTATGGCTCTGCAGACGCTGGTGCCTTCATAAATATAATTACAAGCGTGGAATTCTAGAAATCGTGGTTCGCGAACTGGAGTTTAATGCGTTTACCGTACAGCGAGACCCATTGGGCTCGCTGTAGTATGTCAGCTAGTATGATGGTTATTTTTATTTGAAGACAAAAATCTCACCCTACTCCCTCGCGCTTAAATCAATGTCTTCTGACCATACGACGGTCGAGCAAGTTATATGCCTCACTATTTCAACAGTTTAAGGGGAACTGACTGCTCGTTGACCGTCAAAAATTTGAGATGCAGTTTAACCGAGAACAAATTCACCAGCACAAAACGGCGAAGTCTCGAAGTCGCGCTGAAGTCAGCATTTGTTTAACACACGAGACAAAAAACGCTCTATACGAATATATGTCAGATGCGCTCATGATTGTGTTTGAATGGACTCATATAATTTATAAGGTATATATAATTTTACGATTGTATCAAATGATCAATGAATTGCATTAGAATCCAGTAGAGAAGAAGACCTTAATTATATTGTCGTTCAAGACGATATTGACGATTAATTAATCTAAAAGCTGGAAAAATATTTTATCGCAGCCGCATTTTGGGTGTGTTTCTCAATCTGGACAGGTCATTTCAGAACCTTTACTGACTTCAGAAACTTCAATAGTCTCAATAGATTAGTACTATAGAGTGATTAATCAGTCTATTCGCATAATATATGGAAAGTTTTGAATGTTGCATACAGTGTTACAGTGTTTTTATCAAAAATGCGCGTAATATCCCAAAATAAAATATTTTATAGTTGCATTATTCTCTTATCAACTATTCTTTGCCTTGTACTGGTTCCTTCGACAAGGAGCAACAGAAGCCGTAAACAAACATGCTTGCACAATGGTGTTATCGACAAATTTGAAGCTTCAAATGAAAACATTTTTGGGTGCATATTTCTTAAACAAGCATTGAATCTTTGCTGATAGAAGTTTAGGACACACACACAAAAATAAATTAAAGTGTATTATTTACCAAATAGGGTCTTCTCATTTCAGTGATTTAATAATGTGATATCATTTGCAGGGCCATGAGAGCCTTTGTGGCAAAGCTTCAATGTTTGGTATAGAAAACCGACAAAGGCGACCACTACATATCTACTGCTTCAATTGAATTCGCTGAAAAACTGGGCCAATTGCTCAGAATGTTCCTCTGATTCTACTTAGGAGGAGATCGTCATGTATTCAAGCTTGAGGAGGCTGTCAATGATTTTTAAAGTGGTCTTGCTGGTTGGCATTTGTTGCGGACCACTCCAAACAAACGACAGACTTGCCCAATGATACGCTTTTAATCTTTAATGGTTTATACTAAGAAAGGAAAAAAAAAAACGATACAAAATTATACATATACAATAAACAACCAACCAGCTCGCTGTTTCCTATCTGTACATTGGGGTAGCATTTATGAATGTCTTCTCTTGGATGGCACTTCAATACAAATCCCCTGCTTTGTTTTGATTTTAGGAGATACACAATAAACAATAATTAGTGCTACTATCACAACAATAACACTCAAACAAAACAACAGTACGAGAGCGATGCATTATTTTTGAATTCAATAAAACTTATCCATGGACCGGGGCCCTGTTTGCCGCCAAAAGTGGAAATATCACGGAATGTTGAATGCACTCTTTTAATTGAGATAAATGGGCATAAATGTTAATGAAATTGAAATAGAAGTGGTAGGAATAACAGTATGACATGCTAAACTAACCATACCAGGTATTTCTTTATCTTATCTTAGCGTGTTATTTACTCTGCGATCTGTTGTATAGCACTTCTCAGAAATGTGTTGCACCATTGAAAAGCATTGAGATCTTTAACACAGAGTAAATACAGTACTTTTGGCCCACTCTGTATTGTTGCATTTTATTGGATCTTGTCGCATTCCTTTCTGTGACCAATTGTGTCCGAAGAAATTGACAGCTGATTGACAGAGGGTGCTTCTCTTCTGTCTGAATATCAGTCTGTGGTTTGCTGCTGCTCTCATCAGTCTATACAGGGCTGCGTCGTATCTTGTTCCGTTCTGCCAAACACAATGACGTCATCTGCTTTATCAGCGACGCCTTCTCCAGTATTCCAAAAATCTGATCCATTTTGCTTTGGAACACATCTTGACTCACTTTGAGACCAAATGGAAGTCTCATAAAGTGGTATTTCCCAACTAGAGTTTGGAAGGTGCAAAGTTTGTTGCTGTCTTCAGTGAGGTGGATACCCCAATATTCTTGCTTTGCATTCATCTTTGAGTAGACTGTTGACTTGACTAACTTATGGCTGATTTCATCAATCGTTGGAGTCTTATGGTACAGTATAATCTCGACATGTTGAACTCCCGTAACTCCCATAATTGCTTTATAACTCGAATCCATTTCAAATCCTCGAGTCCCTGCCTATACCTTTACATTGAATTTTGTACTGATATGTCGAACTCCCATAACTTGAAAAGCTCTATAACTCAAACTCATTTTCTGTCACCACAGGTAACTTTCGATTCCTTTGTGTCGAATTTAAGCCAAATATACAAAACCTTGTGCATGGTTGAATGCTAGAGAAAATATGCCTGTGATTGGATAAAGCTGTCTCAACTAATTGCTTGACTCGGAGCATCCAATCAGTGTCATTCACACCTTTCCTCGAAGTTGACAGCGAGCGAGCGGTTTCCCAGAGTAACTCCTGAATCTCCTTCATGCTTACAATAGGTGTCAAAACAATGATGCATAGCCTCATTCAATGTGTTTCTTTGTGGTCGGCATTGTTTAAAGTCATGCAACAATTACAGAAATCTACAAAGCATTTGTGATCTTTTCAATTACGATAATTATGATAGCCACCCAAGACTTTAAAGGAGGTGCATACTTATATATGGTATAATAATGAGCGGGGGAGGGGGCAGGGTTAGGTCATCATTTTGTCTCTGCACGTACTCTCGTCATCATGACTGCGAAGAGAAAACTCAACTCAACTCATTTTTTTCCATGCTTGATTCATGTTACGATATATCTCAAAGGCTGTATAAAGTGATTTTGATGGTCGCTTGAAATTCGACATATCAAGATTATACTAGACGAGCGTATGCAAAACTGAGTTTATTTCTAGTACCGCACTCACAGTCTAAAAATGAGTGCTACGGAGGACCGTGCCCAAACCGCTACTAAAGCGAAACAAGAGTCTGAGGATGCTCGACAACTGGACGAGAATGCAGCACAAGGGGAGCTCGTTGGGACCAAGACCTACAAGAACGACTTCCAGAGCAACCGCCAGAACATATCGCAAGGCTGCCATGGCAAAGCTGAACAGGAGGGAGGGCGCGTTGCATACTATCATTGAGGTCTGCGACCCTACTCTTTTGAGGAATGTTGAGAGAGCGTTAGGGGCAACGCACGCCGCTTTTTCAGAGTTCAAAGTGGCCGACAGATAGACATCCTCCCACCACAAACAAAGCAAGACTTTCGGGAAACGACAAGCTCAGTAATGGGGGCTTATAGAGAGAGCCAAGAGATGGATCATAACCGCCAGAGAGATGCTGCAGGATCAAGAAAAGCCGTAACAAGAGGAGCAGCAGTTAGACGTCACACAGGTTGTCTCGATAGCCGACCTTGCGAGTGTGAATGTCTAGCGCCATGTGGAGCCAGCGAGGTTAAGGCAGAGCAGCACCAGTTTGATGAAATCAGGATCCACCAGAGCCTCTGCTATGAAAGCACTGCTAAAGGAGACCCCCTGGATCGCCAAGTTGCGTGTGGAGCGCGATGCCAAGATGACACTCTTACAAAGGGAGCTCATGTTGAAGCAAGAGCAGCTTGACTTGTAGCTGCAGAAATCAGAGGCAAGACGACCCGTCTACAGTGAGTTTGTGAGTGCAGTGGACGATCATGTGACTTTCAATGTTCCTGAATCGAATCCAATCATTGATATGTCTCCAAATAAGTCCAAATACAATCACCCGACTCCAATGCACTTGTCAGCCGACGATAATGGTACAAATTTTGTCGGTGCCAAGAACGAGTTTCAGAAAGCAATGTCTGAGATGAAGAGGGATTAGGTGCATCGTTTCGAAGCGTCACAAGCCATCACTTGGTACTTCGACCCCCAAGCGCTTCATGGGAGCGCAGCATTGGAACCGTGCGAAAGATTTTATTTGCATTGATGCAGGAAGCGTCGTTCTCAGTTGATGCAGAGATGCTACAGCAGAGATGTTCTGTGAAGCCAAAGTGATGCAAATTTGAGGCCACTGACAGTTGTATCATCTGATCTGGCTGATCTGAGCCCATTGTCTCCGAACATGCTACTGACCATGAAACTGAAACACATTGCGCTTGGTACTTTTGTAAAGGCAGACATATTTTGCAGGAAAAGGTGGAGGAGGACGCAATACCTTGCAGATGTTTTTTTGGAACCGTTGGCGGCATGAATTCATTGCGGCTCAGCAGCCGAGGCAGAAATGGGCCACAGTGCATCGGAATTTAGCGGTTGGTGATGTCGTCCTACCTAAAGATGAGGTGGCAGCCAGGAATGAATGGCCACTGTGTTTGGTGGAATAAGTTGAGTCGGAAGATTGTGATTTTGTTCATTCAGTTTTGATTTGTTGTGAATGCAAAAGTATTTGCAGGCCTATTCACAAGTTGATCTGTTTGTTTTCTCTTGATGCCTGATACATTACTCATGAAGTAATTGTTGTTACAGTTTGGACCTCGTTTTCGTTGAACGAAATTGAAACCTATTTGCTCCTATGTCAAACACCCGCTTTTTACATGGGAGCAAATCAGTTTCAATAAATACATCCACTAATGTCGTTGATTAAATTTAAATTTACTACAGTTGGCCGCACTAGTGCATTTTATAATTCTTGCAAAACTACTAATGGCTCAGCTAGGGACCCGCTATGACTATTTTTTTACAATGGGGAGATAGGCCGATGTCACATCTTATTTATTTACAAGCTAATCTCCATATCTAATGCTTTTTAGCATTTTAGTCTTTTTAGTTTCTCTGATTGCTTACTCCACTGAATTACAGATGGGACAGAAATGCGTATTATTTTATTGGGAATTTCGCCTTATGCGACTGCAACAATTTTCCTCTATCGGGAATATGTAATCAAAGAAAATATTGATATATCACTTGACGACTTTTACCACCACCCGAGCAGAGCGTTGTGAACATCAGAACTCACGATGCTGACCAGGTTGAAAGAATCCTTCGTTTATTGGTACTACCAATATATCCTCATCACAGGATTGTACATGCTGGAAGTTTGGGAGAGACACATCTTCAGTATCCTTTCATTTCAACAGTTCAAAAAGTTTAAAAAGAAAACTTTGAAATAACAACTTACCTGCTTACTTAAGTTACTAACTCCATATAGCCATAATCTGGGGATGATGAATATGGAGTCTTGGAACGAGACTACCTGCTTACAAGCCACAAGGGTGACAAACGATCAGCTCACGATTGTTGTCACGGATTAGTCACGGTGGTGTTTGGCCTGCAGTATCTGAGTATGAAACTTTCCATCATAATCATGTCTCATATTTGCTTTTTAATAATTCTTGCCTGATTATTAATGTCATATTTTGAGCCTTAATCGAGATCAGCTTCCTTCCTTGTCGGGGTGATGGCGATGGCATCATACACGACGTACCTCTACCTTCCTGGTCACCTCGCGATGCTTAGTCGTTATATTTCATTCATCAGTGGATCTGCTGACCCTTACTCTCACAAACCTGATGTTCAAGCAGATGCGATTGTCTCCTCCAGTTATTGAGGCCCAAGCTTCAATATATCATACATTCACCTTATTTCATTATGAATCTTCAATTTGCGATTTTCTGTTTGTTTTGATGCCACAACTAATTTTGATGGATTAGTTGGCACCTATTTGGGACCAGTAATGTGCTAATGTCTGCTTCTGTGAATGAAATTATGTTTTGTGCAATTTTTAATAAAATGAATTATGCTTTTTATTTTGTTACTCATTCATTCTCCGGAATTCACCAGATTTTCATCTTCGCAAGTTCTTATCTGTCCAGTGGCGTCCTCGCAAGAAGTCAGGGATGCAAGGACGTGCTCAACGAGATGGAGCTCAGAATCACTGTTTGAAGAAAAAAAAAGAAAAAAAAATTTGTGTCTGCATGCGTAACTTTGAGATGTCCCATATCTAAGATAGAATTTGAGTTATATATTTAAATTTAAAAAGCATTTATTAATGTCTTTAAATTTCTAAAGACAAGCAGTCACTCACTGCTTTTTTTTTCCTCCTCCCTGCAATGACTCCAAATGTGTGCTGAATGTCTCTGCTACTTTTAGGCCAATGCTTCATGACTTGGTCTTTAACTCATTAATCATTGAAGTGAGGTAGGAGCAACCAAAATGATCACAATCATTTGACCCAGTTTGCTCAAATTTATGAGGTTTGGTTAGTGTTATTGGTCTAGAATTAAGACATCTTTTCAAAGTTTCTAGATCATGCATTATGATACAGTGAAACTTCTTTAACTTGAGACGCTATTCTTTAGAAGTTTACAGGGTTAACGAAGATGCATGTACCGAAGACCACTCTATGTTTCCTTAGATTTATCGAAGTTCCCCTGGTACATGTATATATTTTGTGTGTTGATAGATGTACATGTTTTGTGTAAATGAAGAATACCTTTTCTTCAACATATTTTTCTTTTTTTCAACATATTATAATTAATGATTAATGATGATTGGTGTATATTTCAAAAATATATCAATGCATTTATAAAGCAACACTGTATGCGTAGTGTATTTGCAGTAAAAAATATAAATAGGATATTGATAATTTGATACCGATTGTATCAGCTATTTTTAAATAACATATCTAACACGACTTTGAATGAGGTCAAACATATAATCCAATTTTATGCCGTGTCCAATTCCACGACGGAACACAGCGCATTGTTCCATTTTTGTATCAAAGTCAGGATTTGGTATAAGATTCAGTTCTGCTTCATTGGTGTCTTGGAGGAACTCTCGCTGGATTCGCCACACGTCTCAATAAGTCGGGGCGGGGGGGTTTGCATCAACAATTATTGCCTATTCATGTACCGCAACAAAAGAAAAAATCCGAGAACAATGATGCGTTTAAATAGAAAAACAACTTCAATTATTCCAGTATGTAACTCAGGATTTTGTCGTTGGTTCTTTTTACGGAATTGTTTAAGAGTTTTACACAAGCTTATTAAATTTTTTTTATCTTTAATATATATGCAACACCAGATACAGACATATCCCAAGTACAAATTTTTGAGTTTTTCAAAAGGTTTATTCACAAGACTGATTATAACATACTGACAGAAAGCAAATCATACCAGAATGTATGAAAGCAAGATGACTATGTACTTATAAGCCATCTTCATCACTGTCATCAGACTCCTCCAAGGAATCCTAAAGCATGAGATAAGAAATTCTCAGATCAAATCCATAGTTATCAATCAATAACTGACCTTAGCAAACTTCTCGGCCTCTGCTAAGACTTCCGGAGGAACCAGCTGATGCTTACCGTCTGTGACTGAGTCAAAGGTAAAGGTCACAGAATGAAAATTGCGTCACAAGTTCAACTTACGCTCTCCAACCCAACTCAGTTCAAGCTCAAAATTTTTGTCTTTCACTTCATCATGGACGACGTGGATTCTAAGAAAATCAATTGAATGCATTTTAATTCATATCCAATTTAACAAATTGTAATTACATTCTGGCAGCTTCTTTAACAAGATCCCTGATTGACATATCCTTCATCTGAAAAGGAAATAAAAATAACAAATATAGATTAAATGAAGACTTGACTTGTGGATTCACTACCTTGATTTTCTCAATCTCCGTCTTGGCAGTCTGCTTGGCTTTGCCAGTTGCACAGCCGTAATAACCCTGCAAACGCAACAATTACAAAAACATGAAATTTGAGACTAAATGCCCGTACGTGGCTGATCCCCGAGGGATCGATGTGGTACAGATGGGGTCCCTCCTCATCGTAGCTTCCCAGCATGACAGTTGTACCAAATGGGCGGACGAAACCGGTCAGAGTGTACGCATGCACAAAGCCAGCAACTCGGTCAGTGAGATACTAAAAAAAAAAAAAAAAGAAAAAAAGACTGCTTAAGATTTGATGCTGGTGTGCAAGGAGGAGAGTACCCTGCATGGAATGGATGAGCCATAGTTGGTTCGGTAGTTGACAGCTTCCTCTCGTGCGATGTCAACAATTTGACGAGCATCGGCAATGAGTCCGGCGATACCCTGAGATAATCAGAGGAGGTGAAGGAAGAATGTCTGTGTGCAGGACTTACCATGCCGATGTGTTTGTCAACGTTGAATATCCTTTTGTTTGCTCCACGCTCGTACAACTTAGACTGCACCAGCTTCTCAACGGCAAACACTACGCCATCTTTACCGCGGATTGCGATGGCTGTCCTGTTTAGAGTATTTTACTACGAGTGCTGCCAGGATACAAGGCGTCAACTAACCCGCTGTTTTCTACGGCTTTTTGCGCATACTCAACCTGGAACACTCGGCCGTCAGGTGAGAATTGGGATGAAGAAAGATCGTACTGGAAAGAAAGCAAGAAGTTTGGTTAATTTCTATGTTGTGAAGTCCTGTCGCTCTCTTGAAAGAATCTGTGATTTTGCGAGCAGTCTGCGGAACCTCATGACAACATCGGGAGCTTCAGTTTACAGATTCTATCCTCGCTACTAATGTTGGCTAAACATGGAACCAATGAGGATGTCTGATAACGAGCTATTTAAAATATATTTCAATAATCAAGAGCAATTCAATCAAAAATGGTTTTGTTTTTCAACCGAGAAACGATAAAAAAATTGTTTCAACTGCATATTCTCCATCCCAAAAGCACAAGGTGATCATAATGTAACCAGTTACAACAAACCTTTCAAATGCATGATCATAATGTAAGTTATGTAACCCATTACAACAAATCTTCCTCAATCGAAGTGGGAGCCGCAGATATATTTTCAAGACTCCTTGGAACGAGATTAGTCCTTCCCCGGCCGACGGCCTCAAAGTAATTCACTGTCATTATGATTACGAAGTGATTGCTTGCCACGCTCGGCCTTTTCATCAGTACCGCAATAGTCATCACGCCCGTGCGTAATGTACTAATGTGTGATTTGTCACGCCTCCCTTCATGCCTTACTTCTTGTATGCACTCATCGACGTACTGGGAAGCTGAGACAAAGCGTATAATTATGGTTACAACAGAGTCATGTCACAAAAGCAACGCCAGAAGAGGTACTGCAGTATCCAGTAGTCAGTACAAGGCAGCACTGTATATGGCGCTGTGCATTGGCATAAAAGGAAAATGAATAACCAGTGAGCAACACCGACATACATAATAGAAAATAAAATGATTAAATAATAAATATAATAAAATGATTAAAAACTAATCTCGGTAAGTATTTGGCCTGAGTTTGACACCAAGCTTCCCATTTGATATCAAACTGAATTTGATGCCAAGCTACTTCCATATTAAGCCCACAAGTGTGCCTGAAATATCTGTTTGCATAAATGCACTACATTACAGGCACATATCGGATTCATTTAGAGCCATAGCGCGTGCTCGTTGAGAGCCATTGCAAGCATTGCACACCTAGGAATACACTCAATAGAACCGTTATATATTTAGTTTAAACATTGCACCTCTTACAAACGATTTATCCGAGCGATGGATGCTACAATTAAGAAAATGAGATTTTTTTTCGAAAGGATGATGCTTCGGCTAATTCGCCATTTTGTGTTTATATCACATGATCACGTCATGTGACTTCTTCAACAACAATAAGACGTGGTCGCACATGTGTTTGTTTATCAATAATGAAATACGTTCGCAAGCACATTAAATCGTTGTCACCAGAGTTTAATGTTAACTTTAAAGGTAACGATGAGAGAGAAGCCAATTCAGCGCTATGTTATCTGCCTGTCGCCGATTGTGAAGTTGATGACGGCAAAAACGTAGGAAAACATCCAGCATGTTCAGCTTCGCCCAGAATCATAACGGTCATAATGTTTACGACATCTATGGTCATAACGTTAGGTGCCCAGGAAACGTGCTATTGTTTACATCTTCTGCGCATGCTCACAACACCGGAAACTCACAACCCGAGCGCTCTCGGCAGGCGATGTTATTATTGCCAACTTTATTGTCTTTTAAGTAACTTGAACTCTTGTTACATCATCAGGTATTGGTAACACATAAGTTATACCCATTTCGGCCATCTCGGGTCATTCGATTCGACGATCCCCTCTCAATAATAAACCACAATGTTCGCTATTGGGGTGACAATGCCAAACTGTAACTGATAATCAGATCAGATACACTTGTGGAATTACTTCCATATATTAATATTATACATTGTATAATACATTCACCATATTATATATTATACACTGAAACATGACTGGAGCTCGGTCAACCAGGTTTCAAATTGGGCGTGTTGACTAAAACTGGACTAGGCAACACGTCGGGTGTGTTCACTAGGTTTCCTTTAGCCGTGCCACTCCTTTCGGCTGGCTCCTGCGTCGCTTCAGCCTTTCAGTCGTGTAAGCTTGTATTGACAAAACCTTGCAGATCCCAAGATCCAAACTTTCCCGAGTCCCTAATGAAGGGAGCAAAATCACCCCGGGCCTCCAAACGGTCTCAATCGATCCAAAAATACCCAAAGATGGTTAAAACACCCCGCACCTATGTTAATACTACATCAATTATGCACTAGTTGGATAAGCTCCAAGCTCGTAATAACGACTTTTACATCTCTTGGTGATTACTCTGCGAGTAGTTTTAATATCATTGAGCAAAGAGAGCATACCATCATTACTTGAGAGCATTGAGATGCTCCAAAAGTGTGCATTTCGACGCAATTTGCTCACTGCTGAGTTGTGAATATCGCAGTGTCGCCTGTGAGGGATTGTGTGGAGTACCTCTAGCGAGTTGTCAGCTGACCCGGCGTAATGGCGACAACTCAGGAATTGTTGTTGAAACTTGAGAAAAGTTGTCTGAAAAGTGTCTAATCGAGTGCATTAACTTGGGATCTGCAAGGTTTTGTCAATACAAGCTTCCACGACTGAAAAGCTGAAGCGACGCAGGAGCCAGCCGAAAGGAGTGGCACGGCTAGGTTTCCTTATTATTTATTATTCGCTAAATCTACTTCAGGAAATTGGGAAGACTGCATTTCACAGTAATATTCTAAGCCTCAATTGAACCAATAAAGTATACACCATATACCACGTGTTATGTTGGACGTCATTAAACGAAGGAGTACACTCTGTAACACTGCATCAACGTTGAATCTCGAAGTGTCGCCGGTTGATGAGAGGTGGGCGATAATCGAGTAAAATGTCGACATGCAACTCCAAGAGAAGGAATGTATCACTGCAGGCTCTACCAAATTGTTGAACAGCTTAGGAATACTCACTCCAGTTCCAATAGAACTCATGGTGTATCGACGTGGCAATTAAATACCACACTTTAATCGCAAAATTAGAAAAATCCAACAAACAAAATGAGTTGCAGATTTTGAGCGTCTCTACCAGAAATGACAGATAAGCGAATAAAAAGAGAATTTAGTTATGACTTATTGGATGAATGCATTCATATTGTAATAAAATATAATCTTAATATATTTTAAAATAAAAATAGTTTCCCATTTAATTTGACGATAATAATGATGACACCAATAAGTTATCCCCGCATTTTCATTTCTTGTGTTACACTCACTTGCAGACAACATCGAAGTAGTGCGTTATGATTTACATTTACACGAAAACCAGCAAAAATGATGATCTCCCCTGAGCATCAAATTACATCACCTTGCTCGTTGCTTCCCCGAAAAGAAGTGAAAACCGATTATTGGCACTACATATGCTATTAAAATCATCTGCATGGGGTTGCCACAAGCCCACAACGTCGGTTTCCCATCTCATGATCTCTGAGAATTGTGTGTGTAATTGCAAGTACAATGTAGTATCCGGAATCCACGCTCATTATGCCACACAGCCTTGTGATTGGTTGAATGCGTCACGTGGAAGAAAGGGTTGGCGGAGTTTAGAAATAGATTTCCTTGCATGGAATGATTGAAGAAAATCAACGAATTTTTGATAGCCTGGCATTTATAAAAAGTTTGATTTTCGTTTGTGAATTACCTGTAATATTAGATCAGGAATCAGTCCTGTTCAAGAGTGAACGCAATTTGCAGACATATATATTGATCTTGACGTCAATTCAAGATCAAATTTCAGACCTTTCCATCGTCATGTGTATATGCTCGCATGCTACATTTAGTCATCAGCTATGCATGCCATACAATGTTCCTCCTCACTATGCATGTATATGACATGCAAGAACACCAAAAATATTCGAATCGCCACACCTAAATGAATATAATTTTATTGAATTCATAATGACAAAGACATTTGCTAAATTTTGCTTCCTCTCGCCAATCCTTCCTCTCGCCACTTCTCACAAAATCACATCAAAAGACGGCTGCCACCGGCACCTCTTGCTCCGTTTCTGTGTACTCCATGTCGTATAGCTCATACAGGTCGTCATGTGCATCATCCTCTTGCTCTTCCTCATCCTCGACGTCAAACTCTTCCTCCTCTTGCCATTCTAGCTCCTCCTCTTCCCACTGCTCCTCCATCTGCTCTTCCTCTTCTTCTTCTTCTTCTTCTTCTTCTTCCTCTTCTTCCTCTTCTTCCTCTTGCCCTCCTCCCACGTCGGAGTGATTGATCAACTGCACAAAGTAATATCCATAGGCGCCGTAGTCGTAGATGGTCACGTGCCACGCCAGGTTGTCAGACTGCTCCCTCTGGTCGACCGGGAAGAGCTGCCGGCGACTTCCAGGGTTCGGATTATCCATTCTGAAATGGGACACAGTTACATAACATTACATTACATAATGGCACAGTTAACGATGGCTACGGAAGAGCGTGAAAACAGGATTTGCGTCTCGTTGTGCCCTCCGATGTAAATTCTTATGTATGATAAATGTATGATACTATAATTATAAACAAATACGGTACGTCGTATTTTAACAATAGCAGTTTTAGTCAATAACAGTGACATTCAGTCATTAGTCCTCGCCGTCCAGAGAAGTAAATATGCACTACTTCAGTACGCACAATTGCATGCAGCCATCAGTCTTAAATGATATGAAATATTTGTCGATCGCAGTTTGCTTTCATCGAATGAGAAATGAATATTGCGGGTCAGAGTCTGCCAAATATTTGCGATATCATTACCATTTACAAGCATACAGAAAATTATAACTTAAAATATAGAGTTAAATAACCTTCAAATATGTTTATTTTTTTATTTATTTATTTTTATTTTATTTTAATTTTTTTACATGAAAAGTCACTCAAATTTTATTGTAAAAAAGCGAACGTGAACCATTATTATTATTCGCAAGTATGTATTATTATTTGATATGAATTTTACTTAAATAAATCAGAGGAACTTACCAAAATATTGTGAAGGGTATATCCTGTTTTTATAAGAATGTCCGAAGAACCTGAAGATATGATGAGAGTAGATGAAGACAGAGGAACGTAAGTGATTTCAATGAAGATTGTCGGGAATTTATACAGGATAAGTCGGTGTGGATGGAGCCCAAGCAAGCGCAAGCACCCCACCCCCTCCGAGACTTTTAACCGCTACAAGACTCTGATTGGCTGAAAACTGAGTTAATCAATTTGTCAGTTAAACGCAGCTTTGGTGTCGCGACACTTGCATTGTTCTTTTCTCAAAAGAGAGTTTTGTTTTGTTATTCTCCGTGCGATATGTTTACAAAAATCGACTGTAATATTGTTAACTGTTAAGTCACTCACAGTTATTTAACTGTTAAGTCTGTTAGATCTGAAATATATATTTAGAGTTAAATTATGTTTTAAAGCTATACATGAACCACGAATTTGAATCATTCGATAATGTCGCCATTCTATGAGTTAATTACCATATTTATTGGCATATAATTCCCGAATATAATTGATGTCTTCGTCGGTATAGATAGTATCTCGATATGTTACAGAACTCACAAATAATTAGTTCCCAATGCTGTAATTATAATAACGATCAGATAAATTTCTTCTCAATAAAATATGACGCAAAGGTCCATATGTAATATTTATTTCGCTTATACATGCATTATGACAGAAATAAATATACAGCATAAACTATATTTGAGGAAAAAAAATCTATTGCTGAGTGCTGAACATGTAAGATTGATTCTAGTGAGGCGTCCTTAGGCTACAATACTGATTGTCCTTAATTGTGTCAAAAATGGTAACAGGGCTGTGCACATTTATGTAACGGTATATACATATATTAAGATGCCAATTTACATATTATCGGCAGATAGTAAACATAAGCGTTGTTGACTAACACGAAATTGAGGGAATTCTAAGGAAGAGACAAAATACGCCTGAGCAGTTGCACATTGCATCCTCGCATTGCATTCTACAATGTATCTCCCATAGCTTTTCGTGCCCCAATCCGCGGGGCAGGGCACTCGAGCCGTTCCCTAGAATTATTTGGGTGTTCTATTGGGAGTTCTGGGCCTCATGGAATCTTGGTTGGAAGTTAAAAGTATCAGGATCCCAATTAATCTTGATCATTTATGGAATATAGAGAGTTTCTTACTTCCAACCATGCTTCTTTCTGGTGGCATATATTTAGCATGCAGTGTGTGACAGAGATGACACATGTATGCCTCTTCAGATCTTTGAAGCTGGTTGTGCATAGCCCCAGGGCATCCTGGTCTGACTGCATCATTCGAGCAGGCTCCTCGACTGCTATTCGGCAAAGAACAGAAGAAAAAAAAAAAAAAGATAAAAAAAAGGGTGCACTAAACATTCTGGCGATATTTTCACTCATGGCAAAAAGGGCCCCGACCTTTAAAACTATCATTGGATGCCTGAATACATGTTTAAGGCATTACTCTCCACTATTCTTTCGTTGTTTTAAATTGTTTTGATTATTGTACCAATGTGTACATCCAAATCAAATAGAAACCATGCAACAGATAACATGCTCATCTGATTTAGCTCTCTTCGCTTTCATACGACAATCGATGCATTAATGGGGGCAGAATAAGTTTAATTGGTGAAATTTTAGCTAATTAAAAAGTTTAGAAGGAGTAGAGACCATTCTGTATGAATAATAAGGTATGTGTAGAGTCTGTATACACTATAAACAACCCCAATTTAGCATAATAAAGCGAAATGATCATCTAGGGGTTGCCACAACCCACATACAACAATATTATTTTACGTTTCCATAAAATGCTGAAATAGAGTGAGACACCGGCATCGATCGTGTTATACCAGTATAGCAAGCAGTCTTCACATGGAATCTCCGCAAACTTGAAAGACACATTGATACATGCAGGTACTTTCATTTTACAACCTAAGATATAAAATTCTTAAGATTATATAATAGCTCTCAACACATTGAGTATAGCTGATTAAGTTGAGCGACTTCTTTGAAAGATATTGTGTTAAGATAAGCATTGCTATAAATAGTATAAATGTAATAGTGGTTAATGTGTACTTTTGCGCCACAAACTACTGGTCAGAATCATTTTTTTTTTCATGAACACACGAAACAATCGCCTTGTATCCTCGGTTACATAACAGTCTCATTGGCTATCCGGGCGAATGGTAGCCAGTGATTGAGAAATATAATGATTTTTCCCACTCATGCAAGATATTTTTCGCACGCACGTGTATCGGGAGTCTGCAGGTTGCACTTAAAAGTCTGCATTTCTTCGTCCCCTCGCCTCATTAATTATGTAAAACATATTGCGATAATAAAGTTTGGTTAAAGTTGAAAGCCACTCATGGTTCTTCTGAAGCCAAAGTCATAACACTCAGTCATAACACTCAGTCATAACACTCAGTCATAACACTCAGTCTTCTAGATCCGAAGCCCAAGGAGCCAATGAGACCGAACCGTATTAGATTAGTACACATTCAACAATATACGAGCATTGGAACTGGAAAATAACAGATTCAGTCATTTAGTTGAGAGTTAAGATTGACGCGAAAGTGTTGACGCAGTTAATTATACACAATAAAAGCTGTCTCTCTGTGAAAAGGAACAATAATAGCGAGTTGATTTAATCTCTGGTGAGCGGTGCTGACATTCGAGGCGGCTCAATCATCACTAACAGCCAACCACAGCTCGCTTGCAAACTCAGGGTGGGGCGAGGCTGGTCTTGGCTCCTACCCTTATAACCATTCAAACTATATGCGCAAACACCTGCTCAGTCTGGATTATCCAACGCTGAACTGAAATTACTTGAGCTTTAATTAAAATCGGAATTTTCCAATTGTATAAATATACTGAGCAACAAAAGGAAAAAAGAAACAGTATGTTCTAAACAGCCACTGAATGAATTAAAAGGAGAAAAGACAAGAACAAGATGAGCGCGTTATCATGCAGTTTACAGTGAATGAATGCCTTGTGCTACGTACAGTGCCGCTCTGTACGTAGACACTCGGTAGTTATAACAGAGAGGAAGAATAAGAGTGGCCATGTGGGTAAAAACCTATTGGGGCGATGTCTCTCGGACCGAGGGCGAATTTTCCTAATTGGCGCCAGTCCTCGCTTAACATGTGCTTCCCCTATATATATGGTTGAAAAAGAACCGAAAATCGCTGTTAACACGGTTATATCTTTTTACTCCAGGAAGCGACAGCTTAACAATTTACACGATACAGAGAGATAACCCCATCATAAATATGTTGTAAAAATTTCAAAACAATATCCCAGATAATTACAGAGTTATTAGACTTTTGTCAAACATGATCAGAAACGTTTTCCTTCTTTGAGCGAGCTCTCTCAGCGGAGTGTTGAGTACTGGAAGCGCTTTTGTTAAGTTCCTAAGCAAACTCGCCCCGCCGTTCTTTGAAGCGAATAAAATGTGAAACCATTACGGAATAAAATGATTTATTTGTGAGAAAAATGCCAAAAAAAGAAAGTGGATTTTCCATGAATTTGAAATATATATATTTTTTATTTGACAAATAAGATTAATAAATATTGCATATATTTATACATGCATGTTTGGAGAGCATTCAAAGGACATTAACATGAAACAAATGAAGAAATAGTAAAAATACAATAATAAAAATATACCATACAATGCATGATCTCGACACTCGCAAATCAAAACAGATCGGCAATAAGCGCAATTGCGATGACTTGAATATTTATGACAAACATAGCCAGTGACATAAAGAGTGATGTTGGCCTCAGGAGAACCAGATTGAAATGCGATTTCGTCATCGGACACATCAGTCCATCATATTCAGACAAAGAAACTTCATCGACAACTCTGTGGGAGATGACAGGAAGTCGAGAAGAAGTGACGTAGAATCTATTTCACTAGAATCGGAATGCACAAAATTTAATTGAAATATGTTTGTAGGCAGCCCGAAACTTCTCCGTGTCTGGCTCGAATGAGAAGTCACCTTTCCCTATGATTTTGCTGAAGCAACTCTCTAAACAATCCTGACTGATCTTACGAGTTACATAGATAAGATGTGCCTTCAACATGTTTAACGTCATTCCATAAAAACAATAAGGATTTTATACATAAAATCCAGTCCTTGATTGGCGTAGATTTTCTTTATTCGGACACATACCCATCCTCGGGTCAGTCCCTATTCCGGCACATAATGTTTATTATTATAATTATCCTTCATCTGTGCAACTTGATCTTGTGTTCTGAATAAAGTTATTATTTATTTATTTATTTTATATCTAATACTTTAATATCATTCAGTACATCAATCATTTCATGGAAAAATTCGAAAGAAGGACTTGCTTCAGATAATGCTCGTCTAAATACTTTACAACCAAATTAGCTTCTACTATTGAATATATCAAACAATGAATCCATATTCTTTATGAAATGAGCTGTGGGAATGGCATCAGAATCATTAGAATAAATGGAAGTCAACAAAGCAGAGTGCACAGACTGACTAAACACTAGAAATTTATTTCTAAAATCGTTCAACTCGGCTCTTGAGCGCGACATTCAAGGCAGAAAATTTGCGAGCTGATCGGTCGAGATGGACAGTTATATAAAGGGGGAACCTCAGAACTGGGAGAACCAGATGAAATCGAGTCAATCCTTTTTACCCCAAACAGCGACAAGTTAAAAAATTACAAGATATAGGGACGCAACCATAATGAATATGTTATGAAAATTGCAAATTAATATCGAATATAATTGCAGAGTTATTCGACTTTTGTCAAACATGATCAGAAACGTTTTCGTTTTTTTAAAGCGATTTCGAGCTGCCTCCACGTAGAGTCCAGGGAGTGTTGCTGTGTAATTAAAAAGCATTTGTTAAGCTCCTTATAAGCAAACTCGATTTAACGAGCTTAACTAATATTTTAATTACACAACAGTCCCTGGACTCGGCGTGGAGACAGCTAGCAATCGCTTAAAAAACGAACACTTTTCTGATAATGTTCGAAAAAGGTCAATAACTTTAATTATCTGCGATAATGTTTTGAAATTGTTACAACATATTTATGATACTAGTAGTTGCCGCTCTGTATCTGCAGAGGGGAATCACATGTTAAGCGAGGACTGGCGCTTGAGCCCGGACGTGGACAATTAAGAAGATTCGCTCTCGAGCCGATAGACATCGCCCCAATAGGCTTTAACCCACGTGTCCACTCCTATTATTCTTCCTCTATGCTACCACTGCGCCATCGCGGCCCCCAAACATACTTGCTAATGTAAGGGGATTATTGTTAATATTACTGTCAGTGTTGACTGGCAGTCTATACTGTGAACTTTCGCTTCTTCATCAACGGCGCACTGGGGACATTTCCCTGACTGTTCAACCTCTTCATGGTTTTTAATATCCTCAACACGCATTTAGTCTCTTGTCGAGAAAGAGCAACAAAACTTGTTAGAGCTCGTCTTGGAAATTGTTTCATCAGAGCATCCACACTCATGCAGCGCTTACCCCGAGAAGCACAGGCAATAGTTTTATCCACCGGAAGAATTTTAGTATCCTGTCGAGATAGGGCCACAGCTCCTGAAGTTGTGGCTCCAACCAGTTCTTCATTTGACTGAGCCTCTTCATCACTTGACTGAGTCTTCTCTTCATTTGACTGAGCCTCTTCATCACTTGACTGAGTCTGTTCTTCAGCGGACTCAACAGGATCCGAGGCCCCACTGCAACTGACATCTTCATTGAACAGGCAAGGGCCTTTGCCATCTTCATCAACAAAATCTTTGTCAATCAAATCTGTGACGATCGCCCCAACTTTGTCCAACAATTGGCTGATATCTAATGGATCTTTTGATTTGGCTTCAGACAAAGGTTCACATTCTTGATTTGTACTTTTTACTTCTGCTTCGTTATTCTCTTCAGTTTTCTCTTCCTTTTCTTCTCCATCTTCAATTTTCTCTTCTGAAATCTCCTTCTCCTCATCCATTTCTCCACCAATCTCTTCAGAGTTCTTCTCTTCTGCCTTTCCATTCGTTCCATCCCTTTCCTCTTCGGTCTCCCTCTGATCAGAGCTTCCTCCCTCCTTCTCTTCCCTCTCCAGTTTTTCAGCGTCCTCAGTCACCCTCCCCTCTTCATCTGCCCCAGGATTTCCATTGATGAAGAAATCCATATCAATATTAGCCAACTCATCGTCATCCTCAACAGATCCGTAATCCGACTCATAATCAGAGTCATACTTATCTAATGACTTATCATATTCGACAAACTTCGTGAACGCCATTTCAACCCTATCAAGTCGCATCCCAGCGAGACTTTGTCGAACTTTCTTCTTGAACACGCGTCGACTCATCGATGTGTCAATGAAGGGCGCCCAAGGGTCTCGGAGATTTGGATAGTTGAGTAGAAAGAGCAGAGAGTTGATGACATCTTCCAAACCGTGTCTCGCTTGAGCCCAATCGTCGATAAGACTGAGACATACATTGCCGTTTTCTTCGTTTATATATTCCATGTTGATGTTGGGATGGTAGATATTGGTCAAGCAGGTTAATCTTGGTTGAGCCTCAGGGTATCGCTCAGGAAATTTAATCTGGAAGCAAGTAAACGCAAACTTAAAGATCCGTACAATGGAGCAGATGTGTAGGAACGTCCCTAGACTTGAAGGGGGAGGGGTGAGAAGGCAGGAAGGGACGACTTGAATGCCGCGAGGGGGGGGGGAATTCGGGGGGCATGTTCCCCCACGAAAACAATTCTGATAGGTAGACTAAAATACACCATTTCTGAGCACATATTAATATAGTAGTGTAGGCACTATGCATTTGGCCTTCTTGGGCCTGTTTCGTCACGGTCCAAGTTGAAGTTGAAAGAAAAAACAGGCCCCTGATCTTCCAAGTGTTTTGGTTGCGGCATATAAAACGCCTTAGACATATCGTACTTCATACGTTATGGTCTTGGGCCGTAAGCTGATCCTGTGAATCATGACCCGAATGAATAACGTAAGCGGATGTTTTACGTGTTCTCTTCAATACATGCACATGTATGTAGTGTATAGGCCAACCTACCAAGAAATCGAATCTTCCTCCCTCGTAAAGACCATCTTTCGGCATGAGTTGAATTGTGATGGAACACAGGTTTTCGTCATCCCAGTCAAGAATAGCAGCCTGACCGTCACTGAAACTGTGGATATTCCGGATGCAGCGTTGGATGTCTTTGGCCTTCTGGCCGAAAAACGAACCTCTGGACATGATTGAGTTGCAGAAACCCAGTGAGTAAAATTAGTAGGCGCGTCCTTTGGCCATGCTGGCCTATTTAATCTGAAGGCGTCATGAAAAGTGGTGGCTCAGCCCATCGCAAGCCGATGAGTCAAGGCGAAAACAGGATGTGCTAAATATAGCAACCACGTGGTTGTGTTGTCTATTTGTGCGTTATGATGTTCACTTCTCCAACTCTGACCAGAATGGAAGTCAGATAACTTATGAAAGTTTGTTGATTAGCAAACTTAATTATTTTGTTCTCTGCACAAAACACTTCATTGAGGGGTGAGAATCGGAGACTGTCACTTGTATCTCATTATCTGCATGTTGATGTTGAATATTCCATTTGGACAGTGTTCTGAAAGTTAGGATTAAAGCATCAATTGCGGGCGTTTATAATTCGAATCACACTCACCTCGTTTGAATCTCATGACCTGCTCAACTTTTCATGCCACGATAGTTGGAACGCATCAGAAGTTCAGAAGGTTTATTTTTATTTTTTTTTTCCGCATTTACGATCAGTTGTTCGGTGCCAATGTTATTGAATGTAAATTCTATCGGAAATAAATTTTCTCTTTAATCGGTGCGTTATGAATCAAGCAAACTTCGAGTGGCTTTTTCTGTGAGCGGTCAATCCATGCTATAGAGTATCTCTGTACTGACCGATAACGCAGCAAGACAAAGCATAGTCGACAAGGAATTATAATTAATCTTTCTGATTGCATTAGAATATCGAAATAACTCCACATTCGGGTCGTTCCCTTCTTCCTTCATTCTCTAATCTTCCCGAACATCATTACGTCAAAATACAAGTCCATTGCCTGCGTTATGCCAAATCTGAATAATAGTTCATTTCGGCAAAATAGCTCAATCAATAATTCTTCCCTGAGTGTCTTCAAAAAGAAAATCAAAACGCTATGACTTAAAAATTCAAAATATTCAAATTAAATGGTTTTATCAGTCCCTTCTCTTTCTTTTCCCTTTATTTCTTTATTTCGTTTTTCGTTTTTCTTCTCGCACTACCTTCCCGCCCCCTCTCTCTCACTATATTTGTTGATAAAAATTGAAGATTATTATAGGCCTACGTTGAATGTTAAAATGGATCACAATGACCTCAGGTCTCACCTCTTCTCTTTTGTTCACAATGGTTTTTTTTATGTCCTGTTGTGCCTCTCACTCTTTGTTGTATCTCATTCTTACTCACCGTGAATAAAATTCATTCACCATCAAAGTTGAGTTATCATCGTTCTTCTGGATATTCGCCTCCGAAACAGAAATGAAACGGATCCCATGAGGTTCGCCCCATCCAAAGCATGGGTCAATCAGATAAACAAAAGACCGTCAGTTCAAGAACGGCACCAGACGTTCAATAATTGGAGGTTCATCTAGGGACCTGCGAGGGGATCGCTGACGTAACATTGTGATAGCATGCAAAGGTCTGTATGACATTTAAGGTGGAAAAACACATCCCACTGAATTAGGTAGCCATGTTTAATATTATAGCAAATAATTACAACACGGGTATTCACGATTAACACACTATTCTGAGAAGAAAACCTTCTTAATCAGTGAATGGTGCATCATCCAAGTGATATTGTCAGCACTTTGATCTGATTGATTGGTTTTGAGGAGTGCCATTTTTCATTTCTAACCTCATCGAAATAAATTGATTTCCAATCGTGATTCCGACCCTAACTTTTGTTTTATCCTGAATTCCTTTTGTACTCGCTGAATCAATATTTGAGCTAGTTGTTGCTCGAGGTTTCAGTATTGCATCACAGTAATTTATATTTTTATTTATTAATATATAAGTGTGTAGTTAATATATATTAATATATGTGTAGTTAATTTGGTTGAACTGATAGCATGTCATGACGAAGAAAAAGTAAGACTGCCAATCCCTAATCACTTCACGTTGGCACTTACATAATCTGAAGTCCCTATATCAGAGCAGAATATCCAAAACGATCAATGATACTTTGATTAGTTTATATCTGATTATAAGCTGGTCTGTGTACAGGTTTCTTTTGGGTTAATTGCTGCAAAAGAGTTGGTGGCATACACTTTTATTTGTCTTTAGTTCCGAGTAAAAACAACCTAGATTTCTCACTGATTTAAAGGAATTAGTCACCAAGTGAATTGAGGACGGTGTTTTCTCTTCATTACGACTGATATCCAGGTATGAAATCAAGCAACTCGTACTTTATTTTGTTATTCAATACGCTGTATATAATCATGTGGTCTTTACAAGTTATTGATAATCAATATTAATTCCTCCAAAGATGCCTAAAGTCAAAGCCAAGAGAGACAGGCCAGCTGACCATGAAATGCCTGCAAGTGGGTCACACAGCCATGAAATGGAAGCAAGAACAGAACTCAGTTCAATTACACCGATGCAAGAAACCTTTGACAACATTCAGCTCACGAAACAGGAGCGCAGAGACAAGATCCTTGATTTGTTCAACTATCTATTCGTTCCGGACCACACAGGTCAGTTGTAATTCCAAATATTTCATTTTAGATCCTAAATAAGCCAATGATTAGGCTCAGCCAACCAAAGAGTGGGAGCAAGGAAGCCGACTGACACAGCCTTAGATCTCCAGAAGGAGAAATCATCAGAGGAAACCCACGTGACCAAACAAGAGCAAAGAGCCAAGATCCTGGAGCTAAAAATCATCGAAAAACTTACAGCAATGAAAAGAAACAATCGTCTCTCACCTCTGTTGCTCGCGTCAAGTACAGGGAATGTTCAGAGTGTAAAGAGACTGCTTGAACATAAAGCTGACCCTAATCAAAGAAATAACCAGGGACTTACAGCTCTCATGTTTGCACTGCATTTAGATGACGCAAGTACGCAGGAAACCATCGTGGGTCTTCTGATTGAGCACGGAGCAGATGTCAATTTGACAGATTGCAATGGATATTCAGCACTTCAAATTGCATCAGCGAAACAAAATGTTCGAATTTTGAAGAAATTGTTCGATAGCGGAGCAGACATGACACACATTGATAATTGTGGACGCAACGCTCTTCATTTATCTTTTAATTATTTAGACGTAGAGAAAGAAAACGACGCCGAGCATCTTGCGTATGATGCAGAAATGCGGACACGCCTTCTGAAGAATGTACAAATGTGCGCTGCGATGAATGTCACAAATCTGAGCCTCTTGAAGTTGAAAGATACAGTGGATTTTCTGATTGAGAATGGATCGGATATAAACCAAAGAGACTCTGATGGAAAGTCCTCTCTTTTGTATGCAATTGGGGGTGGCTACGTCTGTATTGCGAAGAGGCTTCTTGAAAGTGGAGCAAACCCAAATACACAAACGAAATTCGTCAATGCCATTGAGTTCGCATTGTGCCTACTGTCTACTGAAAATCAAATCAAACAGGAAATGATTGAACTCCTGGTTGATTATGGAGCTGATATTAACTTTGCAAATCAGGATGGAGAAACACCTCTACATACAGCGTGTTATATGGAAAATGCTGAAATGGTGGAATTTCTTCTTGATAAAGGTGCTGAAATTGATAGGAGAAACAAGCAAGGTAGAACTGCTCTTCCAACAGCATTAGCAGTGTCCCACCCATCAAGCGAATTAACAGTGAAACGTATTATGGAAATCTTGGTGGCGAAGGGAGCAAATGTTAACGTCAAGGCTGATCGTGGAGACACTCCTCTTCACGCGGTGGCAGACAGAGAATACCTTTCCATAGCAAAATATCTTATTGCGAATGGAGCCGATCGGAATGCAGTCAACGATGAGGGAAACACACCACTGCATTATGCAATCGGGAAGAAAAATAAATGTATAGTAAATTTATTCTTGATATCTGGGGCGGATGTTAAGATGAAAAATCATCATTGTGAATCTGCTGCCTCCATGCTCTCGACATTGGAAGTCAAATCCCCAAATGCACAATCTACGGAAGTTGTTTGTTCGAAATTTTTAGAATTCTATTTTGATCTTCCAGTACTTCAGTTGAGATCAGAAAAAGGACCAATCGAAGCCCTACTCACAGCACAAAGAGAAACAGATTCATTTGAAAGAAGGGTGGCGGCATTCCATTTCGCCGATGACAACAAATTTTTAAAACTCATGAAATTCACACCAGAAATGCTGAATACACCTGTCGATGGACTGAACTTTTTGCTGGCTTGGTTGATACAATACTCTACATATTCAGACGAAATTATCGCCTCAAAGAAACTACGTTTCCTCCTCAATCATACAGAGGGTTGTTGCCAGGTTGGTCACCACGGACGGAACTTCCTACATCTCCTCATGTCAAACTTCGATGTTATTGGTCATCGGAGTTCGTTTGGTTACCACATTGGCTTTCTTAATGTGATCGATACATACACCAATGCGACAGCTCTGAATGCAAAAGATGACAGTGGTTGGACTCCGCTCAATTTGATGTTCATTGCATTTGATATCTTCACAGAAGGACCAGGGCGACATTTACAAAACGTACAATTCCAAAATATCATCACAAAAATTACTGCTGCATTCTTGAAAAAAGGCTTCAAAGTGACCGAAAAGGACAACCAGGGGGCGTCAGTACTTCACTGTGCAGCAGGAAAAGGATTGGTCAAGCCACTGAGGATGTTGCTAGAACAATGTGGAGATGTTTCAGTTAACGAAGAGGACAACTTTGGTTCTACTCTTTTGCATTATGCTGCATTTAACAACAGAACCAACACCATTCAATTTCTTCTGCAATTGGGATGCAAAAAGGACAAGAAGGACCACAAAGGCAGAACTGCGGCTGACCTGGCTAAACTGATGGGCTATGGCGACATTGTGCAGCTGCTGAGTGATGCGGATGCTTCTGTGGGGTTCGATGTATTCAATTTGAGAAACTTTCCTAATTCGAAATCACTATCTACATCCATGAATTATGACAAATTCACAGAATTGATGAAGCGAGAGGCAAATGAATCGAACATTGATGCAATCTACACATCTCTGTCGAAATCGCCAGTCCTGGGTTCAATGAACTATCAAGAGGAACTGTTCCAGGAAGAAGCGAAGTTGGTGAGAGATGAAGTCTTTCGTTTGGTCAACTGTTTCAGCGAGGAATTTGGACATCGATACCCTTTATTTGCTTTTACCCCAAAATTGAGAGGCAGCATGGCCGAAGGAACTAAATCTGGGCCTCCGGATGAGTTCGATTTCATGCTCCAAATGAATGCTTTATCTAAACAATGTAGAGTGACCACCATTGCTGAATGTAAAGCGCACATGACATTGACAATTCCTACTGACATTCATCCAGTCATTCCTTTATACATACATGAAGTCTGTCGTAAGCTTGCTGGACGCTTTATCCACCCTGGACCTCTACATCCCGAACAAATGAGTGGAGTACTTTTTATTGCGCTTAAGAAATATTTCTGGAAGTTGCCAAAATTGGAGGGATCACATTTGAGTTTCCTGCGCTGTGAATCTATGGAAGTCGGTGTTTGTCTGGAATTGGTCTTCAATGGCTTTTTGTACAAGCAATTCACATTTCTGTGGACCTAATTCCTTGCATTCCTCTCAAGGTGCCAGCCCCGGTAACAAAGCACATTGAATGGCCTGTCCACGTGGATTTTTCTGAATGCCAACTCTATGGATTAATCCGTAGGGAGAGTGATGGTTTTGACATGTCCTGCACTGAATATGAGGAAGTTTTGTATCAATCACTTCCAAATACAGCCAAAGAAGCATATGTGCTTGGAAAAGCAATCGGCTCTAATCGTTTCAAATGGTGCCGCGCGGGATTCAGAGAGTTCTTCCAACCTTCTTACATAATGAAGAAAGCTCTTCTGATAGCATTCCAACAAGACAAGGACACACGGGTAGTTTCCCGACATGAGTGGATCAAAAGAATAATTTCTGTTCGCTCAAAACTGGAGGAAATTGTCAAGAACAACGATGGCCATAGATGCATGCTCCACGCTGCCAAATGGACTCCCGGTGAAGTACTTCGCTTGAACTTGTCTTTTTAAAGACTAGACTTATTCTTACAACTGTCATGTTCATGCTTTAATTGTACAGGACTTGCCTCTGTTTTTTTTTTTTAGGAATTTATTTTATTTTGTTATTATTTTTTTAAACTTCCTATGTTAATCGGTTTGTTTGTCTGTCCATGTCAGATTTTGGTCAACCGTTTCTCCTTAACTAACAATCGTTCATCTTTCATTTTTCACACATCTATCAAGTATGACAATATATCCGTGTCTGAAAGAATTTTGTAGGTCAAAGATCAATGGTGAAGGTCACAAGGACCAAAACAGTTAAAAATCACTTCTATCTCATTCAATATTGATCATAACATTCTCATTTCACCATTATATTTTTCAGTTTATCATCATCAATGAAACTTAGCTGATACTTACAATGTTCCGTTGCATAATTATTGCGTAATAGTCGAAAATGTAAAAATATGACTCCTCAAATTAATGTATCTTCTTCTTCAAGCACGATATCATGCTGTTATTCTCAATGATAGATGATAATATTTTTGTTCTATCGAATTATAATTTTCAATAATGTCATTTTAAGGTCAAGGTCGTTATGACGTTTTTTCGGGTTTTTTTTCGCCATATAAGACATGATATTCATACATTACCGTTTGTTTGACATTAAGCATTGCTCTTAGTGTCTGGTCAATCTATAACAATCATTTATTGCACCCTTTTTGTATGACAATCTGTTAATGTCCAGATATAGTCATAACCTAATTTAGCTTGCTGTGTGATGGTTAGTTTTGAAATCAAATTACATCAATGTGTAGGTATAATATAAGCCATTGTTTTTTTAATTGACAAATTTGTTGTCAGATCAACATTTTACAAGATATATATAACATCAAATATTGTTCATGCTTGTAATACGTATAACATTATGATTCTCTTTCTGATTGCATTATGATATAATAATAATGATAATTCCTCATTTGGTTCGTTTTCTACTTCTTTCTTTCTCTAATTACTTCAAAAATTTCCTGTTCACGTCTCTGACTGATTTCTTGATTATGTTTTCGGATGAAACTATTGATTGGGGTAGCCATAGACCTAGTATCCGGATGACTTAAAGGGATGGGGAACTAAATTTTAAGTGATGTTCTATTGACTCATAGCACCAATTGATAGCATTCCGTGCCAAAAACACCATGCCTGGATGCAAGCGTAAGGAAATAATGCATTCCGAATATCGGGGTTAGCATTGCGCCTATGGGAGAATGGCTTCCATTGCGAAGTATAGGAGGCAAACGTCAGCTGATGGCTTGGTTTGGCTGATGGCTGATTGGTCCCGTTCCCCTCGTGAAGCTATCGATTTCAGCCAATCAGAGCAGAGCATGTTCGCCATAAAAGGACATCTTTGTTGTTTACGAAACGAAAGCGCATGCGTGGTGCACTCTGGCTGACCTTTTTACTGTTTCAAGGTGAGAAACATGGTTGGTGTCCTAGAAAATCGCTTGTTAAAATAAGAAAAATAGCGAAAAATATTTTTTTTTTGCCCCTGACTGGTGGCAAAATGTTTATTCTATCTATTTCCGAAAAGAAAATAAAACAATATCCAGGGGTTTAGTCGCAGGACACGCTGATATGACGAAGTCCATTGTAAAAGATGGGTAACTCGGTGTTTCATAACAGCTCCTGACGTCACGCCTAGTTAGCAATATATCTCCCGCGAAATCGTTAGCGATTATATTTCGTGTGTGGGCAAGGCATAGGAATCATTTTTGGTGCATCAAATAACGACTCAAAGTCCATTTTTAACCAGTTCTCCCTCCCTTTAATCTATCCGCGAGGCCAAAATTACAATTGAATGCTTTATCTATATCTTATCATATCTCTGGGGTAGCGAGTTCCAGTTGTTTACTTTGGGAAAATGAATGTGAGTTTAAGGTAGTTTTTGATCTGCTTTTAGCTAGTTTAAAACTATGTCCCTTTGTTGTCGTTGGGTTGTGTATAGAGTCAATATAGTTCAGAGGGATTGACAGAGTAATAATTAAATATTTTATATGCCTCAATGAGGTCTCCTCGCATTCTGCGGTTGTGTACCAGAGTTGGCAGTTTTAGTTTGTGGAGCCTCTCCTTATAGTTCTGAATCAAGCAAACTTTGAGCGGCTTTTTCTGTGAGCGGTCAATCCATATGATAGGATAGGAAGTTTATTTTGGAAAACAACAATGAACAAAGGATAAAATGACATGGAATTGTGGAATGGCTTATTGTTTCCCAAGGAGCTGGCCTAGCTTAGGCTTAAAAGCCCTTTCTGGGGAGCGGCCAGCTCCAGGTGCAGAAAAATATTAAATACAAAATAAGAAGAAGGTGCAGTACAGGGAAGAAGAGAGGAAGAGAAAAAAATAGTATAAGATAGCGAAAGAGAGGTAGAGAAATAAAAAATAAAGAAAAGTTGCTTCTTGCCTATGTTATTGTTGTGTGTTGATGTAATGTTGCTTTAAGTGTTTTGTAAATGTGTGTATATTTGAATGCAAATGTAATTTTAGTGTCTGAGGAAGTTGATGAAGTTTGTGTGGTCCGTTGTAGAGAAATGTATTTTGGCAGTGTGTGCTTCGACAAATGGAAATTTCAGTGTTTAATTGTTGTATGCTTACGTTTGTGGTAATTTGTCTTTGTGGAAAGAGATGTTGTATTTCTGTCGGTGCAATGTTGTTATGTACTCGATGCATTAGTTTCAAAGTGTGTAAGTCTATTAGTTGTTTGACAGTTAATATGTGTTAGACTTTGTTAAGATGAGAGCGTAAATGTACATAGGAAGAGGCGTATGGATCAAAAGGAAAGCAGTTACCAAGATGTCATAATGCTTATAACGCGACGTGCTGAGAACAGATTGCAGGTCCCGATACATCGGCATAAATTCTGCAAGCTGTGTCTCCGCCACACCATCACCGCAACAATCAATAACTGATCGCAGCATACGGCTTGTCGATTTCACCACATCGGCGTAAACTTACTGAAGTTCGGACTCCCTTCCCAGGATGGAGAGGCTATGTATCACATTGAGAATACCCGATATGGGGCGGGTGAATCCTTATGTGGCCTTTTTGTAAAAAATCCCGATAAGAATCAGACGTTTGAATGGGTTAAATTCGGTAGTTCACAGGAGCTGTGAACTATAGAGTATCTCTGGACTGATACACAAAGCAAGGCAAGGCATAGTCGACGAAGAATGATCAGCCAGATTGGGAGCATGGTTAAAACAGCAACTATTGCTGCATTTATTATGCAATCGGGCAAATGTCTCACACATAAGTCAAATGATTGATGAATCAGAATGAACTTCAGTACGAATCACAAATAACCAGCAGTCAATCACTGGCAGATAGCAATTCCACCTTGCCATGTGCATGCAGCTACCAGAGATGGCAGCAATGGGTGCCAGGCAACATCCATGCATACGGCATCCTTCCCTCCAGAAATCTGAATCTTGCGGAAGATATTCCCCGTCTTGTAATCAAAAACACATAATTTCCCATCTGAACTCCCGGATATCAGAAATCGACCATCAGGGGAGAAATCACAACCAATGCTGTAACCACTGACCTGGAAGGATATTTTAGCTTGTGATATGGATATATTCACAAGAGACAAATTTAATTATACGGAAATTGAAGCATGTAGAAGGATGTGGTAGAATCTTACAAAATGGCCATCATATCTCTTATTCCGGTTCATCTTATACGGCTGTTGAGTTGAGAAGACTGCGATGTAATTTCCTTGCGTCTGGGCCGCAAACTGTTTTCCTGATGGATGACACTTCAAACGAGTACACGTAAACCTCTCCTGGTAAATCTGGTTTGAGACGACAACGCCTTTCTCAAAATCCCACGCCATGATATTTCGGTCGGAGGAGTCCCGGCATACTTGATCATTGCAGGTGAAGAATTCCAAACCGTCTATGTTGAAGCAGATATCTTGGACCTTAAATGAAAATTGTGATATTGCTCTGAATATTGATACAGTGCATGTGTGGGTTAATTATTTGTACTTTACTTAAGCGCACACGCATACCTGACCGAAAGCGTCTTTGTAGACAAATTTTTTATATGGCTTATTTATCATCCTGACATCCCAGCAATGTAGGAGATTACATCCTCCTGTCACGAACAGATGGTCCTGCATCGGGTGGAATTTCACAGCCGTTACATAATCCTCATGAGCACACTGTATAACTTCACAACCTGAAATCATAATTACGTAATACAGCACAGTTCATTAAGTGCATTTACCTGATTGTACGTCATATAACACAGCCACTTTATCATAACTCCCGCACAAAACCTGCTTGCCGTCACGCGACCACACAGCTTGTTTAACACCCTTGGAGCCGCGTGATAGAACTTGGATTGGTCTCTGCCCACAAGAGAATGCATCCCATATTTTCACACAGCCATCCATTGAGCAAGAAAGCAACAAATGGCTGAATTGTGGCTGACACCAAGCAACTTGGTTCACACACTTTGTATGGCAACCGAGCTTTGAAACCCTCGTCGGAGCTTGAGATGGCTTAGACTTGGATAAGAGGAACTCGACTCTATGGTGAAGGAAAAAGCAGCTGTGTTCAAGAGGCTGATTTCTTGTTTCGGTTTGTGTTGAGAGCTGATCAGCCGGAGGATGAGAAATTCGTGATTTTTTCCTTTCATGCCATTCAGACGTCTGAGGTGTTTCTGACTTGTCTCTTTTCCGTGTTCCTGTATCACTCGGAGATATGCGCTGGAGGATTTCGGAAGAGTTCTTCCAAAAGTCTGTTGCAGGAATTTCAATTGTTTCTCCAGATCTCCCCACAATCTTTTCTTGCTGGGGTGCGACCACTTCGTCTTTAGCGGAAGGAACCGATTCATTGTCCTCAGCATCACTGTCTGATAGATTAAACAAATAATTTTTGGTTGATTTGCTCGCTGAGGCTGATGGTCTGGCGCTGGCTTCATCGTCAGAAGAAGATGCATACGTCAAGAGTGACTCCATTTGCCTTCACCAATGAACGAGGCAGGGGCTGAACCGGTTTACATAGATGATAGTGGCTTTTTCAAATTCACGAAAAAATCTGTGAAAAAAAGGGAAATTATAATGTACAAAAGATTGGAGTGGCGGAAGCACATGTCTCTCAATTACATGCTACCATAGATATAGAGATTAACTTGTATACAGATTCGACATCACGTGTGAAAAGTGGTCCTTACGCCTGTTGCCATGGCAACCACGCCATCAGCTCACTCGATTATCCCAGACTCTGGTTTCGGCGATCCAAAAACGCTGAAATTTTGCACAAATTTAATAATCTTTAAGCAAATTGGGATTTGGTCTCATCTGTTCTGTATTTCCACTCACTTAATATTATGAATTTTATGTTGGATTGACGTGTATTTTATAATTCGCGTGAAGCTGCGAGTTGCTCACCTAGGCGACAAGTTAAGACCATTTTTTAACAACGGGGAGACAGGCCGATGTCCGTCTTGTTTTTAATATAAGCTAATCCCCATATCTATGCATGCTACAGCTTGGAGCCGAGCGCCAAAATGAAAATTCATAACGCTATTGATGCGTTATGATTCATTCTGGTGCGTTATGATAAATAATCAAACAGCCAGCTCTCTGAGCAGACGATTGTCAAGCAAATATCGACTATGGAATTAATTTGAATTCCAATTCCTATATATCAATTAGAATTACATTAAACTGATTACAGGAGCCTGAATATACCCAAGAAATTCTGTGAATAATTCAGCGATTTTAGTCATGGAAACATTCCAGCTTTGTCGAAAATGAACCGGAAAAGATTCCTGTAACCAATCAAAACTGAGGTCATGAATGGCTTTGGCTTTATCCGCGAATAGACATCCTTGTTACAAAAAATAGGTCAAGTTTCAGGCAAGTGATGCAATTGACAGGTCCATGCTTTGCAACATACGGTGCTAAGCGAAAGAACTCTGAAACTGTGAAAGTACCTATATACACCGATTGATTTCTGACGAAATCAATTGTAAAACATTACTGGAGTATTCATGGCCACTCAGGATGATCCCCCTGCCGCGGAAGTTGGCGAGATGAGTATTCAGGAGGGAGACGATACTGATGTTGTGACCCCCTGGGAAGTCGGGAGCTCGTCAATGAAGGGTGTAGACTATCACAAATTGACAAGTACGTAATTTATAGTGTTTGATGATGTCATTTAAAAAATATTTAATTTGCAGAGAAATTTGGTAGTTCATCCATCGATCAGGAGCTTATTGACCGCTTTGAGCGAATTACCGGCAAGCCCGCCCACCAACTTTTGAAACGAGGAACCTTCTTTTCACACAGGTTTGTTAAACTTTGTTCAGTACTCAACACCTTTGTATCAGTAATAATCTACATGCCTAAGATCTGTTATTAAGTTGTGATTTTTTTCTTATACTTGTTGGCATATCAGCAACTGATTTAACGCTGATTTTTATATTAATTTATTCTTCCAGGGATCTGCACAGTATACTGACGTTGCATGAACAGAAGAAGCCGTTTTACCTGTACACTGGTCGTGGTCCCTCGTCTGAAGCGATGCATCTCGGACATTTAATCCCGTTCATCTTCACTAAGTATAAACAATCTTCGTAACAACCAAAGATAAAATCTTCTTCATCTTTCAGGTGGCTGCAGGATACGTTTGATGTTCCTCTGATTATCCAGTTAACGGACGATGAGAAATTCCTGTGGAAAGATCTGTCCCTCGAAGAAGCCAACCGATTGGCCGTTCAAAACTCAAAAGACATTATCGCTTGTGGATTCTCAAAAGAGAATACTTTCATATTCTCCGATCTTGACTACATGGGGTAAAGTTTCCATCATTCTAAAAAAGAGGCATACCCAACCCAACACAATCTCTTTATACAGGCAATCGCCAGCGTTTTATCGTACCGTGTGCCGGATTCAAAAGTGTGTCACATTTAACCAGGTCAAAGGAATCTTTGGCTTTGGTGACAGTGACTGCATTGGGAAGATTGCTTTCCCTGCCATTCAGGCAGCGACCTCGTTCAGCGCTGGCTTCCCGCAGATTTTCAATGGGAAGACGAACATCCCCTGCCTCATCCCTTGTGCTATTGATCAGGTATCAAGTTACAAATCAATCGAAACTATTGATTAATCTGCTTGACAGGATCCTTACTTCCGCATGACTAGAGATGTCGCTCCTCGACTTGGCTACCAAAAACCAGCGCTCATTCATTCAACGTTCATCCCTTCGCTTCAAGGCGCAAATACTAAGATGAGCGGGTCAGATCCCAATTCTTCCATCTACCTTACCGACACACCGAAACAAGTCAAGACTAAAGTGAGATATTCTATCAGCTGGTTGTTGTTGTTGTTCATTTTTATTTTACAGATTAATAAGTACGCCTACTCCGGAGGTGGCGCCACCGTGGAGGAACATAAGGAGAAGGGCGGAAACTGCGATGTTGATATCGCGTATCAATACTTGACCTTCTTCCTTGAGGATGATGAGCGATTGGAGGAAATTCGACGAGTGAGAATATCTTCCTCATCTTTTGAGTCAAGTCCTAGTGCCAAATTTATCTTTGTGATAGAAGTAATAAAACATGGTGTATTTAATTGAACTTTCTGTTGCTTCCAGACTTACACGAGCGGGGAGCTCCTCACTGGATATTTGAAGAAAGAACTGATTGAAATCCTGCACAAGATTCTTGCAGATCATCAAGAGAGGAGAAAGAATATCACTGATGACATTGTTCGTGAATATATGACGCCCAGGAAACTGAAATATGATTATTGAATTATTGTTATTTTATTATTCTTTCGAGAGAGATCTGTGATGTTTCCATCTTTGTGCTTACTTTGCTCATTTTCTTCTCTTATTGTTCTAAACTTTCTGGTCATTCTTAAAAATCAAATCTGTGTTTATACATGTACATGTATTCAAGATGTATTGCTGAAGTAAAAACAATTGATCATCTCCGAGATAATCTGGGTTTTCCTTCGCATTACACAGCACATTCGCTTTCATTTGTTATTCCTACTCTTTGAAAACCCAACTTAAGATTCAAATGCAAGAGGC
Source organism: Capitella teleta (assembly GCA_000328365.1). Classification (NCBI taxonomy): domain Eukaryota; kingdom Metazoa; phylum Annelida; class Polychaeta; family Capitellidae; genus Capitella; species Capitella teleta. The sequence continues at coordinate 65,152 of KB310606.1, forward strand.
AGCGAATAGCTCGGGCGGTTTGACCACCTTACTCCGATTCAATGTCGCCTGGTAAGGCCAAGGTCAGATTCATTGTCGTCTGGTCGCCAACGTCCGATTCGATATCCGGAGGTCGAGGCTCAGTCAGCCCACAAGGCGTTATAATAGTGAGTTATGTGTATTGCTGTCCATGGAAGCATGCACGATAAAGACCCCTTGGGATCTTTGGAATGAGGCAGCCCCGGTCCTGGGTTTCAGTTCTGGCACCTATATTATGCAACAAGAGTGTCTGCGGAGATTTTTAAGCACAATTAGCATTGTGAATGGAATTACTTGTACTTAGTTTTACGGTATAATGTCTTCATCTTTATTGGCAATGTTAAAAAAAATTAGAAATTGAACTGCAATGGCTTAGTTTACTGTCATAAATTAAACAAGGCACATGACAATGAAAGGCATGGTTAGCAAATAAACACTGTATCACAATGCATGTACATTGTACATACATTTGATACAATTGATTGGTTACAATTGTTTGATTGGTTAACAAAATTGGATTTAGCTGAAATCAGAACAATATGTATACTCAGTTCAGTGAAATTTCACCGCAGACTGTAAATCACAGAGAACATCTGGTTGCTTCAGTGTCGCACACTGAGAATCAAATGAATATACGCATTCGTCTCAGTAATGCCAGTTGGTCACCAGTAACTCAGCACGGTGATAGAACCAGGCTTCTCTGGAGATGCTGTGATGAGTTTGGTCTCCGTGACCAACATTTTGTGAAGGCGACTTGGGTGGCGGTAAACATCATTCAATTTGATACCAGTCTGCGGAGAAGAAAGCAAATTGACAGAGCGTAGTTTCCCTTGGCATGCAAAGCATCGGTGAGTTTACTTTGTAATCCCAAACAATGATTTTCTTTTGGTCACCTCCGCTGATTAGTTTGTCCTCGTCGATGTACAAGCATCGTACCACCCCGAGATGTCCGTTTAACGTGTACTTGCAGACACCTGAAGAGCACAAGATGACCACTTTGAGTTTATTTATAATGCTCAGGTAGATACATATACAGTAAAAGCTCGTTACAACGACATGTTTGGTTTCAGGCAAATCGGTCGTTGTAACGAATTTGTCAGTGTAATGAATTTGGCCCATAACGCACCGACTGACCGTCATGATTGTCACTCCATAATGCCTATAGGTTTACTGTATGTAGTGTTACCTAGCATGCATACTGTGTTGTAACAAGGAAGAACAATTTTATGGATTTAAAGGATAGTTTAGGCCTTGCATATTTATTTCCTGAAGAAATCAAACATTATTCTTTCATAAGCAAAAGCTGTGAATTCACACCTCTAGCGCTCGCTCTGTCGCCTGAGTTCATTGAATATTCAAAGAGTATTTTTCCGATCATCGGCAACGATCAAAGGACTTTTTATCTTTTGTAATCAAAACAAACAATAACGCTTTGAAAACCGACAAAGGCGACCGCTACCTATCGGTTGCTTTAATTGAGCGGGAGATGTGCATTTCACTCTCTGTGTTCAGCGTTGGTGTTCACAGCTTCAATCCTTTCATCTGAGCTGTTTACCAACAAACCATTGAATTGAATCTTTGATATTTTTACCAAGGCTTAGGCAAATATTGCAACAATAACATGCCAACAACACCAGAACTTTAATTTATGTGAGTTGTCCGTCGTGGGTCAGTGAACATCGGAGACAGTCGCGTGACATTGAACATGAGCGACCTCAAGGCGACGGCCTGTCGTTGTAATGAGCTAGATTTCAATGTTAAAAGCACATTTGTTTGGCGTTTTGCCTGTCAGTGTCGGAACAGTGAATTTTGTCAGTGTATCAGGCTTTTAACATTGTGGCAGATCGGTTTCGACCAAAAAGTTGTCGATAAGTGAATTTGTCAGTGTAATGAGTGTCGTTGTAACGAGCTTTTACTGTATTACAAATAAATAGAAGCAAAATATAATCAGTTGAGAATCCGCAAGATCATCAATGTATACCTTGTAAATTCCAGACTTTCACAGAACTATCCGAAGATCCAGTTGCGATGTATTGACCAGTGTATGCAATGCAGTACTGGAAATATAAATTTTTACTCTATACATTACTTTGGTCCATGATGGTTTCACAGAAATTATGGATACATGTACAGTGAATACTTAGCAAAGTAGAAAATACATTGGCTTCAGAGTGCAGGAGAGAGTTATAACTGACCACTTCTGCCGAATGACCAAACAGTGTTGCTGTGCATCTCCCGGATAATGAACTCCACACTTTGGCTGTTCCATCTGAACTGCCACTCACAATACGCTTCTTGTCAAAGTCACAGCAGTTGACGACTGAGATAATTTGTAGATGAATATTTCATAACATTAGAGAAACAACAGGGTCTTATCAATGCACAATATACAAACCACGTTTACATCTACAAGTAGAACAGGTATTTTTCGTGATATTTTCCCGATCAAATAGTTATAACAAAATGCTATGCGTGAAGCATTGTCTAGGACTCTTAAGAGTACAATGTAGTGCCTCAGATATAATAATCAATTATTTCTGAAAGATCTCTGAAAGTCTTAACGATAATATACATGGACTCTTTAATATACACTCTATCGTAATTCTAAGCATCTGAATAATTTCCACACCTATCAACAAACATAAAATTACAATCAATCGACTTTTCACCTTCTGAATGTGCCATTAAATGCAGCATCTCTTTGCCCGATTTCAGATTCCACATACGGAGAGAAGAGTCCCAGGAACCAGTAAGAACGCAGTTGTTTTTCACTTGGACGCACTGAATTATATTATTGAAGATGTTCATGTACGTGAAGTAAGAGTTTGTCAAGATTCACCTCAATCTCATCTGTATGACCTTTCAAAATGTGTAAGAGCTTTGCTGACGCTAAATCCCAAACGTTCACTGACCTGCAAGTGAAAAGGTGGTTGGTAATTATAACCCTTATGGGTGGCATACTAAGATCGTACAATGCATAAAGGATCCTTCTAACAAAGACTTTGAGAGAGACCAACCTGTCCACCCCAACACTAACGATCAGGCTGCCGTCAAATTTCACCCGATCCACACTCCCAGAGTGACCTTGCAGCGAGACTTTCATCAAACCTGCCTTCACATCAAACACCCTTACTGTGCTATCGGCACATCCGGTCACTAAAATACTGCCCTGTAAAATGAATGCACTCTTGCGTTAGTCAATTCTGTATTCATGGTACCAACATGCAGTTGAAGATCCGTTATGGCATCAGAATGAACGTCTAATTTGTACAACTGCTGGCAAGATGCCAAGTCCCAAATAACCAATGTGTTGTCTTCACTTCCACTGGCTATGATTTCGCCTGTAATCGTCACACAATCGTAAGCCAAATCGAGTAGATTACAATTGCCATACCATTGCATGCAATACAGGTGACTTTCTCCTTGTGACCACGTAACACGGGAGAAACGCTGTATCTTCCCTTGGCCCAGTTTATCTTCAAATGATTCACTCGCAGGAAGACTTGCTTCCACTTGCAGATGGGTGGCATCGTTGGCGATTCTGCACAAGATACAATGAAATTCTTCCATTGAATAGTTTCAAACAATACTTTATATATAATGTTTATTAATCGAAATACATTCACGGGTGTGATACAAGCATTTCATTTAGGGGAAAAGAAAAGAAAAAAGAAAAAAGAAAAAAAACAACAGAAAGAAAGAACAAAAGAATAATAAATTCAACAAGTAGAATTAAATAAATAGAAGAATATGTTAATTGCAACAAATTTATTTTGAATATAAACTACGTTTTCAAAAAAGATATTTACCGGGTATTTGCTTAACTTTCTATCAATGTATTTATTTTTACATGGAAAATTCCAGGGTGAATTTCAAATCTATCACTCAGATTGTAATATGGTCAGAGAACGCTTTTGAATGGTAGCAACTGGGCCAGCAGATTGCCCGTAGAAAAACACAATCAATGAAAATGTTTCCTGACCTATAGGCTGATAAACTGGTGAAGTTCCCGAAAGGTTTGTTGAAACGGTTGAGAATGTCACGGGTTGAAAAAGACTTTCATGAACGCCATACTTGAGCCAGCCTCTGATCATGCATTGGTGCAACCTGTGAGAAGCAAACTTAAGTTGTTCTTCCTAAACAAGATTACTCACCATAATGCATCAGTATTAGAGAGATCTCTCCACAACTTATTACACAATGCAATTTGACTGAGTTCTCGAGCAGAGAAGTAGGAGAGGACCTTCTCCATGATTTCTCTTGGGAGATATACAGCAAAGTCCAACATTGTGATGTGCTGTGAGTTAGAATAAATTAAGCATGTTAGGTTCATTCATAATATTAATAAAAGAATATAATTAGAGTTAAGAATTAGTTTTTCCGTTGCATTCCTTTCGTCTGGACTTCCATTAAGATCAGCGTCTTTGAGCGCTGTGATCATCGTGCATGTGTGATGCGGAGATGAAGGGGCTGAGGAGGAGGCCATCGACGGAGGATACGGACTACAATGGAGGCAGAGGAAGAAGAATGGACTGGCGCTAAAACTTTTTATTTCAAATTCGCTTTTAATGAACTTTTTTAGCTTGATATTGGAATTTCTATGTTGCGAAGCGCATTTAAATGTCTTCTTTTACTGAAAATGGGCTTAAAAGTGTAATAAATGAAATGAAATCACTTCATTATCGCCCAACAATACGTGGTTTGGTAAATTTGAGAATAACATTGATATTTTCCACAATAAAATAATGATTTGGCATACAACTGAGTAATTTAGATGTCTATTTTTTATTAATGGTAAAACATTCTATAATATACATATTGTGAAACCTGATTTACATCGCGTATCCAAAGACGCTTAGCTCTATGGAAGCCAAAGATGCGTTTGAGCTATCATCTCTATGCTCGCGAACGTTTTTGACGTGCGTTAATATTTTTAATGGTCAATTTCAGAGCTCTTCTCTCAGCACACTATGCTTTTTAATCTTTACTGAATATTTCATGACAAGGAATTAAAAATTAGGCCATACATGACGCCGATTATTTACTATTATTCACAATATTATACGCATTTATTAACGCACATTATACGTATTTATATAAAATCATCTTAAGACTTCAGCGATCATCATGCAATGGACAAATCCTATTATATTTGCTTTTTATCGCCAATTGTCGTTGCAATTGTGCTATTCCAATACAAGACCGAGCTGATACATTTGGCTAAAGTGAAACTGTTTTCGGGTAACATCTAAAACTCACACTCCATCCAATCTCACAATAACACAACAGGCGAACAGCAGCAACTAACGAAAGGCCAAAGGCCAAAGGTCAAAGGTCAAAAAGGGTCAAAAAGAGCTTTGTCACTATTTATAACTTAACTCCAAGAAGTCAAGTCAAGTCAATTATTTTTCATAAAACACTGCACCCTGTAAATTACGGTTTTCTGTCGCTGCCTCGGTTTTCTCATCCGAAAATTCCTTTAATCCTTACATTCATCCAACATTGGTGAATCATTGCAGCGAATTTTTAGTAAATTTAGTAAAATTTACTAAAGTCAAAATTTTATTCCACGTGGCGAATAGCGAACGCGAACCAAGGAGATGTCCACTCTATGAATCAGCAAAGGAGAGGAATGTTCATGATAATAATTCGAGAGATCTGGGACGATGAGGATACATTTATTAAATTCTTTCGGATTGCTAAACAAAATTTCTGTCATATTTTAGAATTGCTCACTCCTGTAAATATAATCAAAATGAAAGCCATAAATTCCAAGAAGCCAATCTCCCCGTCTGAATGAGATAAGTTAATAAGCACAGTTCTGTAATAACGACTAGGGTTGTTCTCGACAATGCAACAGTCGCTTGTGATATTGGCCTGAAAGTATTGAGCGATATCAATATCAGTAGCTTTATTTCTCTCTTCCTTTGATCGAAATCATTTTCTTATAAGAAAATGATTTCGATCAAAGGAAGAGAGAAATAGGAGAAATCTGTTTGTCGACTATAATTATAATTATAAGGAAAATAATAATAACTGATGTAATTTTAATTAAAGTTTGTCCGTGATGTCATCTGTGGCCTCTTTATTCCTGTAGCGTATATCTTACCATCCCAAGACCAAGCAGACGAGAGGGGCCTTGGAGAAGCGATGCAGAAGCGAGGCGTTTTTGCGCTTAAGATCCTCCTGAATGCTGATTTTTTTTTGCCCTTCAAGCATCTCTTTGTATGCATGATGGCATCATGGGTATCTCTTTGGTACAATGAGAGAGTCTGTTGGTGCAGTTTGAGCAATTGATGTTTTGGGGGTTGTAGCAGATTCTCATTAAATATTTTCAAAACTCACTCCATGCCATTTTCTCTAAGTAATGCTCTTCACAAAACTTTCTTTAGTAATCGATGGAGCAGTTATTGATACTGTCAAAAGCACAACTTTCCTAGGAGTAAAAATAGATAACAAATTGACTTTTGCTGAGCATCTCACTCAAACTTGTAACAAGGTATCAAATTCGATAGGAATTATATATAAAACATCTAAAATTGTAAACAGAGCTACCTTGATCATGTTATATAATAGCTTAGTTCTCCCATACCTGTCTTACTGCAATATCATTTGGGGAAAGGAGCCAGCCAACATATAAACCGTTTGTTTTGTTTACAAAAAGAGGCAAAAAGAATTATCATAAATAATCCGCCTTTAACACATACCCTACCTTCATTTAGTGACTGCGCCCTTCTAGCACTCGAAGATTTATATGTATATCGTACTTCAATTTTTTTCTTTTAAATTAACAAACCACATGCTTCTCAATCCGGTCACTCAAACTTTTCACTTAACCCCTATGATCCATTTTAGAAATACAAGAGCAAGTTTAAATTGTAAAGTTATCCAACCCTACTGTTGAACAGCCCTAAGGCAAAAAAACTATTATAGTATGTCATTTATTTATAATTTGTTTCTTCAACCATTATCACTTTTAAATATTGATTCCATTGGCAATTTCAAAAGAACTGTAAAAAACATCTTAATTGCAAAATATGTTTAATGTTTTCTTATCTTTTTCTTTCTTTTCATTTTTCATTTTTCTATTTTCTATCTTTTACCAATTACCTCATTTTGATTCACTCTCTGTTCATGTAAACAAAATTTGGCTTAAAAAAATATATAATATACTACTACTACTACTACTAGGGCGGCCTCAGTCGGGCTCGAACATGGATCCGCCAGATGTCTCGGTCCATCATACATGTGGCCAATTCCCCCTCGCTTTCAACTCCAGCATCCCTCTTCAAGACATCGATGTAGTTCAGTCTTCTTCGCCCTCTGGCTCTTTTGCCATGGTTTGGTGCCCAGAGGATTAGTCCACTTGCTGGCAATTCCTTATGACGCAGGCAATGCCCTGCCAGCCTCATTCTCCGGGCGGCCACTGTGTCTCCGACCTTGTTCATGTTCTTGTACAGCTCGCTGTTTGGCACATGATGATACCACTTCACGTCATGGACTGCCCGTAGCATACGNGGTGTAGCAGCCATTTAGAGACTTCTCTAAGGTTGGTGTTATTGTCCATGCCTCACATCC
>KB310606.1:73923-99801 GCA_000328365.1 Capitella teleta
TTTTATTATTATTATTATTATTATTATTATTGTTATTATTATTATTATTATTATTATTATTATTATTATTATTATAGACGGACCGTTTGGGCATGAAGAAAGGGGATGAGCAGCGTCAATGTCAGATGGTGTAATGGCGAAAGCACTGCCATCAGCCTTCTTCATGTTGGCGAAAGCACTGCCATCAGCCTTCTTCATGTTGGTGAAAGCACTGCCATCAGCCTTCTTCATGTTGGCGAAAGCCTTTTTCATGTTGGCGAAAGCACTGCCATCAGCCTTCTTCATGTTGGCGAAAGCCTTCTTCATGTTGGCGAAAGCACTGCCATCAGCCTTCTTCATGAGATATCATCAGATACATTCTGCTGTATATTTTCAGCCATATTTTTACTCCTAAGCTGAACGAACGATGATTAGTTTGAAGCCTTTAATAACGATCGATACATTTGTCAGAACAAGAAAACACCTGAAGTGCACTCAATGAACTTTGTTTCCAATCAAGTTCAGTTTTCACTTAGGCATAAAATGAAGATAACTTTTATATCAAGTTAATAAATAAGAACATACATGAGTCTAAAATGAAAAAAGTAAATGAAAAAGAGATGTGATTTTTAAATAGTAATAATGAAAGGTTCAGCTCTACAGCTTTTCATTTTTTTCATTTTGTTGTTGTGAAATCTACTGTTCAGGTGTTAAAATATAATATCCCGGTAATTATTTCAACGCACTTAATTGAGCCACACATGATTAGCTGGCTCAAAAGGGAAGAAGCAGATGACATCTTCTGGTAAAGCCTCCACTGGATATAGAGTTGCTACTATTCCAGAAAGTTTTTCCTGTTCTCAGGTGGTTGTACTGCGACCCAATTCGCTAAGTTTTATCTGCTTTTTTAAATCTCTATCGACACAGAACGAATCTATGAAATTGAGTTTGTTTTTGAAGCTTTCCAATTGTATGTCCAGGCATGTTGTCGTGACGTGAATTAACTCTCACCATTTACTTGTGAGCTGTCAGCTCTAAACAAACATTCATGACTTGACACTTGACTACTTCTATTTTTCAGATTTTTTCGATGCCAATCAAGTTCTCGTTATTGTGCTATCCGCTCGAGAGAACGTTGATCGACGTCAAGTCATCAGGGAAACCTGGGGAAGTGCTGTGCAAACAAATGCCACGCTCGCAAGCAGGTCTGCACTCAATTCACCTATTGCAGGGCTGATTTGAAGACAAACAATTTCGTCTTCAGGTTGTCCCAAATTTTTTGTTGGTCAAGAAAGATGTGATATTCCTCCACAGGATCGGGAAGACGTGTTTTCTTGTGTTGCATGGAATGTTACCTCAGGTTTGATTAATTGTTTGTTCTCTGTTGATGAATGCCCGCCATTGATATAATAAAGCCCCTTATACTCCCTATTGTCGAATTGCTTACTGTCCTTACTCTGAATTATACCACTCAGTGAATCTAACAGCCAATCAGCTTCGTGTATTTGAGTGACTAAACAATGCACAATGAACTGATATAAATTAACATAAAGCATTCAAGCTTAGCTGACTGTTTTGGTCTTAATTCTGTGGCTTTGTGGTTGCCATCATTAACCAGATGTGCATGGAAGTAGACGAGGGCATTCACTTGTGATTCTTCGCCAATAGCCTCAGATCCGCTCTGGGATGAGTTATCCTGAATCACTCGCCCAATTCAATCTTTCACATCTGATCCTGGTGAATTTCCCTATAAATAATTAATTGGTGGGAAACATTAATTACAATCAAGTGTTTCTAAGCTAGTGGAATAATACATTTGATTGAGTCGTGTTGGTTTTAATTTCAGATTCATCGGAGATTTCAAAGAAGAGTGAAAAGTATGCTGTTTCTGTTGTGAATGAGGCGTCAAAAAGACGCCCAAACAAGAAGGGCGTGTACCATATAGCCTTTACTGTGAGTCTGCTAAATATCCGGTTTGTCATGATCACTTTACAAATCGGTTCTTGATTGACAGGTGCATCATGGGATTGTCATCAGAAAACTTGGAATCATTCATCCTGGTTCTTCGCAAGCGTTTGTTGTCAGTCTGTTTGAAGCACAAACACAGGTGATTTTTGTTCATTGCTCTTTGCTATCTATTATAAATAATGTTATTGGCAAATTCATCCACTGAGATACATGAGAGATTAATATTTCTGTGATATGTATCTCAACAGATATCGTGGAATTATTAACAATTAATGAAAATTACTTTGGAAAATGTAAAGCTTTGTCGACACTGCCAATTCTTTGCAAGCGCAAATCTTGATGTAAATCTCAATCCTGAATGATTTCTAAAGATTTTATACTCAGGTGTTTTATTTTGTATGTTTACTCAGTTTACTGTGTCATCTTGCACATCTGAGTTGACAGTAGTGATGGGCGAAGCTTCGGCTTCGGACTTCTACGAATATTGGATATTTTCCGAAGCTTCGGCTACGAACGAGTATTAATTTTGTTTTTCCTGAGTTAATTAAACTCTGTAAGTTACTTTGTTTACTCACCCGCGTTTGAGAGCCCGCTTTAACTGTAGTAATTGAACGCTTGAATGCATAACAATGGATGAGAATCAACAAAGCATACTTTTATATTAACTCCAAACTTCAAAGAGAAGATCAAACTTTCACGAGTAAAGCCGTGAAGTAAATGTAAACAGTGGGGTCAGCAATCATTGGAAGTGATAATCTTCATAGATCAAATTAGATTTAATGATCAAGCAAACATATATATAATTGCACAACTTCCTTATTTGTGATTTAGTTTGCTGAGTGGCTTATGGCTTTATCAGGGGAGTATCGCATGGCTCACTTTTGTAAATTTCATTAAACTTGTTGGCTTAAATGAAGGCAGGGCATCGTAGCACGTGACAAAACCTGACCAATCACACATTGAGCTGCTCTTGATTGGTCAACTACCCCGAAGGGGCGTTAATTGGTTGATCCTACTAGCCTATATAACCATTGAATATATCACTGAAAAGGAGTGGGTATATTTTCAGCTCCGTATTTGGCTTTGATGAATATATACTGCTCGAAGCTTTGGCTTCGGACATTCAGACAAGTTCAATATTCGGCCATCACTAGTTGAAATCAACCTGCAAGTCCAAGTGTCCTATGAGTGAGCGGACGATGGAAGCCACGATGCATATAATCATCAGTCACTGCTAGTATTCAGACTAACTGTAACATACCAAAAGCTCCCCGTGACTTCATAGCGCTGCCTCTCTTCATCACATGCTCAGTGGTACTGTCTATGGAAGCATGCAGGAACCCTTTTCTATTGCTGAGAGGTATCCCCTGTCATGGGTATCAGCTCTGCCACCCAAGTGACTTGTTAAAGAGGTTTGAACTACAGTATAATCTTGGTATGTCGAATTTCAAGGGACCGTTGAAATGACTTTGAGTTACAGAGCTTTTGAGATATAGTAACGTGGATCAAGCATGGACAAAAAATTAGTTGAGTTGAGTTTTCTCTTTGTAGCCACGATGACGAGTGCAGAGACGAAATGATGACTCAACTCTGCCCTCCGCTTATTCATATACCAAGTATCCACCACCTTAGAAGTCTTGGGTGCCTATCATATTATCTCTGATTTTGCCGATTTAAAAAGATCACAAACGCTTTGTTAATTTCTGTAAACGTTGCATGTCTTTAAACGATGTCACAAAATGAACCACATAGACCACAAAGGAATGCATTGAATGAGGCTGTGCATCTTTGTTTTGATACTTGTTGCAAGCATGAATAGGATTCGGAAATTACTTCGAGAATCGCTTGCTGTCAACATACGAGAAAGGTGTGAATGACGCTCTGAGTTGAGCAATTAGTTGAAACAGCTTTATCCAATCACAGGTATTCGACTTGCATTCTGCTATGCATGAAAATTTTGCATATTTGACTTTACTTTGCCATAAAGGTATTAAAAGTTACCCACAGGGACGGAAAATGAGTTTGGGTTACAGAGCTTTTCGAGTTATGGAATTTGACGTATTGATACAAATGATAGAGGATGCACCCCAAAAGACAAATACGCCTTTTGACTGACATGTTTTTAGACAATACGCTTGCTGCGGGCTAATTCTAGATACATTGAATTTGAGAGGTTAACAATTTTGCTTTCTTCTCGCGTACAATTTCAGACTGTGGTGACGTGACAAAAGTAATTCTCCCATTGTTAACAATGGAAGCCGTTGAGTGAGCAGATCTTTCAGCAGTTCTTATAAAAGAAATCTCACACATCTTGTTTCAAGCTATTCTGCCTGAGCAGGAAATTCGTATTTTAATTTGTCTTGAATATCATTCACAGTTGACCAAATTTTTCAAAAACGGTTTCTCATCGCTCAATAAAGCCCACAGAACCGATCTATAAAGGTTCCGAAATGAACAGAGGTCCTTTTTGAATAAATGAGTTATAAATTAAAATTGCCTTGTTCCTTATATTATGCCTATAGGCCTGCCACTGCAATTCAGAAGTGTTTGTGAACCTGTTTATCCAATGGCCTCAGTTACCTTGTGGTCAATACTGTTGAAATCCATTATGCCTCTCAGAGTGCAGGGTGAATTGTCTAAAAACGTTATGATTTTGTCTTGTATCAGTCGTTTCTGCCTCATTCAGATCAAGGCAACTGGCGTCACCCTGTAGTTGGATGAATCATAATGGTCTATTTGTAGTACGAATATAGGAGAAAGACACATTGGCACTTGCGCCATAAAACCTTTGTTATTTTTAGTGCTCACTCTTAATGCAAAGTGAATCAAATTTAATTTCAGACCAAGATAGCCGAGGTGTTGTTCAACGGATCATCGGATGGTCGTCTCGTGAATGGTGTCCTTTACAAACCAATCGAGGAATATCTTCTTCCTGCAGTGAGTGATGAAATTTATCTTTGTTTCTGACTTTAACAAAACCAACAACTAAAGTAGAACATGAAATTTCCATGAATTATGGTCAATCATGGAAATTTGCCTCACAAACCTTTGGAAGACGGCCCTGACAAGATATATGTTATTATATATTAGCAAAGTTCCTTCATATTCATTGTCAGGACAGCATTCAGCTGGCATGCCAACCTTATTCAATGGTACTCCCTTGTTGTATTGCTCCCTCACTGAGCTTAACACCTTCAAAAATGAGAATTCTCGTCTTTGAAGTTGAATGAACTATTGTTTGAGGTATTAAGAACACTGTTGGTGAATGTGTTATTGCCCAGAGCATGTCCTTACTAATCTCACTCTTAATTATCCCTGAAGTCTTATAACTCTTATTAAACTGAGTCTTTCAATAGCATGCTGATATGGCATACACACTTTTTGCTATCATTCATAATAACTTTCCCTGCTGATTTTTGTGTGTCCATTGCATTTAATTTCATATATGCAAAATATTGAGTAAGAGGATGAAATAAAATGGAATATTTGTATAGACTGGAATGTATAATCGACTTTGTTATCTGCTTGCTCATACAATGTTCCAGTGAAAACTATTAATAGAATGCTTTGTTTACAAAAAATCACTTGAGGGTTTGTACCATGCACACTAAGCGCTTGCAACGATCAGTAATTGATGCTTATTTCTCTTTATAATAATACGTGGTGACTACACTCACTTCAGGTCAAACAGGGGTCAATTAAAATTGAAATTAAATCAGTTTGTAGTTTTAAAAATGCACATAATTGTTGTTGTACTTTGAAGTTAGATGTTGATCTAACTTTACTGAAATACAGTGAAAGCCGAAAATTTAAATGTTTTTGCCTCAGGCCGTTTTATCCCTATATCTCTCTTACGCTCAGTGCGACTTTAGACTGATTTCGTTGTGGAGGGTCACATATATATAGAATATAGATGCACGTACTGCGCCTGGCAAATTTCCTGTTAATCTGCTGTAAATTTCACTTCTTTCATTCCTCCTCCTCCTTCTCCTCCCCTTCTTTCGTTTGTCCTTTCCCCATTGAACCGTCTCTTTAAGATAAGCATGCCACAACCCTTCACTTGAAGTTTTCTTCCTGAGGCAACTTTGTGTACCACGATTTTTCATGCAGAAGAAAACGTTTACTGATTAACCTCTCAGCTTAACGTCTGCCAATCTGAAGCAAGTTTTCACTTGGATCTTTTTCTTGTCATTGCTTTGGCTTTCAGCGATAATTTTTTGTGTGTTGACTAACCCCGCATCTGACTGGCCTATTAGCACTAAATATCACGGAGGTAATTTGGTTTTACTGATTTCCCATGAAATCAGTACAGGTGTCCACCGAATAAGATTTCGTAGGTTCATCTTTTTATATTTTCTATTGCATATCCAGGGATCAATCCGAAAATACAAAATTCATTCTATTGATGATATTTATTTATTTATTTATTTATTAATAAAACTCATCAATTATGGCGGTGGAAATTTGAAATGTTTTTTTTTTGAGAGTTTTCAAACGGTTCACCGCATTGGGCGGATGATGTCTATGGTAGTAAGCAGGATAAAGAACCTTTGGGGAATTATTGATAAGAGTAGGGGGAAACCCCGGTCCCGGTCCTTTGCTTGTGTTTTGGCGCCTGTATAACCCGAATTGGTTTGCTGGGTTCAACCGTAAATTATAAACTAAATCATGAAACATCTCTAAGTAGAAACAGAATTACAAAAGATCGGTCAAATACATATATCGAGCTAAAATATCGAGGAATTGTTTGCATGTTAAACATAATTCGAACTTAAAAGGTCGGATTATCGGATTCATGTGACCTATTCGGTACTACTCAAAATTAATAAAAATGAAGGTTCTGTCGTAATGATTGTCGTAATTCTGAGCAATGTACGCTGATGACATGAACATGGGAGGTTATAGCTTATAGCTTATAATGTAGATTTTTTTTTTCATTTTACAGGTTAACATTGAGTTAAAGTTGGTCAGTGTTAATTGAGAATGAGATGTTCTGGTGAAGATCGTCCTAAAATGGGAGGATATTTCTGTTAATTGGCTTGTAAGGCACGTTGCATATGTCCATTACGTCCTGCTGAGAATCCATTCTTCCATGCATGCAATTAACCCTGCGTGATGGACTTCAATACTAATGCTCCCAACTATTGGTATGCTGTTTTAGGAAGGGGATCATGTTCTGCAAATCCTTTTAGTTTTCATCATTAAAATTGCGATGTATAAGATTGGTAATGTTCACTTGGACGGAGGGAGCAATTTTGATCATAGCCAAGTCATGAATGGGCATAATATCATCGCAATAGTCATATAGTTATATCCTGTTAATCTAAAAATGATAACACATTGACCAATATTAATTCCTGTTCCTCTCCTGTTAATTAGTGAGATTCAATATAATATATTGTATCCAGTTTGAGCCAGAGCATAGCGATGTGTTGGGTTACACTTTTGCGAGAGAGCCACTGCTATCTTCTGTTTGTCACTTATGAATTTTATGCAGCACAATTGCATTATTGCAGCAGTAAAACTTGTTTTTCCTTATCATATTCATGTCATTGTTCCATTGCATAAATCAGATGTTTGCTGAAGGCAGATTAGGGAATGCATATCTGCTGTAAGATTATGAGAGGCCTTTAGGCAAAGAGCTAGTTGAGAATCCAATGAGAATCCATCCTGTTCCAACGGATGTTTTCCTTTGCTGCATATTTCTGATCAACAATGGGGCGATTCGGATCAGGTTTTATGAATTGAAACATGAAGGAGCAATAATAGAGTGAGTGTATTTGAACGACCTGAGATGCACCTGTTATATACTAAGTGTTGGTCTGTGTATAATTCTTCAAAGGTCTGTTTGATGACTGATCTGCTCTTTCAGGGTTTTGATGGAGCTATCACAGCTGAAAGTGACGACCCTCTTCCTCTGTCTCCTTCGTCCGTGATCATAAAAGACAGTGGAGGTGGTCTGATTCGCTTCCATGAGGTTGAAGGTGAACGACATCGCATGAACATTTCCTCATTTGCCCTCTTTCGTAGGCTGCGGCTGTCTCCAGTGGCCATTATCGTGACTCCACTGCTGAGAGTTGTCTGTGCTCTTTTGCCTATCGTTTACATGGTTTGTTGGCCTTTGATCACTCTCTCAGGAGTCTTATTAGCCACAATGTGATGCCTTGTTTACGGTTGCAGCGAATGATTATCTTAATAGAGAGATCGTTTATGCTGGCTGAGATTATTATGATTGGAAATATATTGTATTGGGTTATGGATATCCAGACTGGTGTGCAATAGCTATATTGGTTAATATCTGAACATTTCTCTGTTCAGATTCTGAGAAACTGCAAAAGTTTGTAGAGCAGGAAGCCGTTCGTTCTGATGAATGGAGAGAGGCTGGGGAGCGGGAGCAGAGGCGCATTGATCACGAGATGGCATCTTATGACGACATCATTCTTCTGCCTAATACCATGGATGTCTATCGTAATATTCCCCATAAGTTGCTGCATGCTCTGCAATGGTGAGCCTCTGATGTTTGCTAATTGAAATGTCAGTTCTGCAAATGATGATTTCTATCGCAGGGCTGAAGAGAACACTCGAGTCAATTTCGTCGCCAAGACGGATGATGATTGCTTTCTAAATCTGTTTCACCTGCTCGAGGTTGTCGAAGGCCAATCTGACCGCATATGGCTGGGAAGGTAACCGACCAATGTTCAAGACGCATCAAAGACTCAAAATTACGTAAATCTAAATGTAAAAGAAAGTAATACCAATGTTAATAACTCTATATTGCAACAGCAATTTATCCAATGTATGTTTTCCAGATTTCGACATAATTGGGCACTCGATAGATATGGCAAATGGGCTGAACCAAGTTATCACAGTTTAACTTATCCTCCGTTTGCCTGTGGTTCTTTGTACGTCATAGGAAAATCTATTGTTGATTGGCTAGTTGAAGGCATGGACACTCTACGCTTATACCAGGTGAGGATGTCCGATTTGATTCATTAATTGCGCTGTCACACGATTCATCTCATTTTTCTTGGCTTTTTTATTTCTTCCGATGTATCCTTTTTCTAGGGTGAAGACGTGTCTATGGGTATTTGGATGGCTGCCATTCAAGTAGAAATTGAAGATGTAGGTGCCAACTGTTCACAAAGACTTTTCTGGACTTTTTGTGATGGGTTTCTCAAAGTCAGGAATTGAATGATATCAAATGGTCTCGTGTATTTAATTGTCGATTTCTTGAAATTTGTTCTGTGGCTTACATTTTTTTCTCTTTTTCTCAGCATCGAAAGATTGAGTGTGAGCAGGTGTGTAATTCAGATATGATTGCGTCTCCGAATTGGTCTTTGGATGAGATACAATCGATGTGGCAGAACTGGCAGCAGTGTGCGGATCCTTGCTCATGTTCATGACAGTCAATATGTTCAAATCATATGATATATTTATTTGTCATTTATATGAATAAAATTCTTATATACATTCCATGCCAGTTACTGTCAATTGTGTTATATGCACTATTTACATGTACACCATGTAGCGACTCCACTTCTACATTTATACTTGGACACAGCTGAAGATACCCGGAGGTACTCCGGAACAACAAGGGCGACGTCTGTTTGCAACGTATAGACTTTAATGGTACTTGACAGCCAATTATAACGATCACTGATCGCAGGAGGATCTCGGGGTCTGTTGGTGTTGTCTTGGAGACTGGTGGCTGTGGTTGAATGGACTGTGTCTGCTCTGTGTCTGTCTCTGTCTCTGCTCTGTCTCTGGATTGGAAATGTGTGTATTTATATGCTGGGTTTGTGGATGAGTGGAAGCCTTCAGTTTAGCATGTAAAGTATGGATCTACATGTATATTTGGAAGGACTTCTGCTGATGGCATCAGTTTATCGGTGTGAACTTTGTATCTTTAGTGCGAATGGACTGTTTGTAATAGTAGGGGTCATTTGGTACTTGTCAGCCATCAGCGATGGATGTATGTTCGTGTATTCTCTGTCCCAAAAGTATAATACATTGCCATAGTTTATAGAGCCATACTAGACTTAAACATCATGTAAGTGTTAATTAAAGCCATGTGACCTTAACACACCATATGGGATAAATAAGTCCTTTGTCTAGATATGACGCCATTCACCCAACTCTTTATTGCGATGTTGCTGTTGTACAAAAGAAAAAAATCAGTATTTGGAAGTAGATCTGGACATTATTATTATTTTTATATCTTGGGTGGTCAGTTGATTGTTAATATTTATTATGCTGTATGACGTACATAGCCTTGAATATACTTCTAATTATGTACATAGCACCTGCACGGGTGTGAACTGAGGTTTTACAGGATCAATAATTCTTGTTAATTATATCCATAGGATCACTTGATCCACGATGAAATTCATTCCTCTGGCGACCTGCTACCACATTTAAAAAGTCATCACACAAATGGCTCATATTCCATATTCACCTTCATGAAATATTTTTGCCAGAAAAAGATTTCAAGGAACCGACCAAAAGCGGCATAACGAAGCTCCAGAATGGCTTTTGAGGGATTTCATCGAATGCCTTTGATTTTGTCCTAGTTATCTGGTCTATTTCGGGGAAGTGAGATTTCTATGGATCTGAAATAGGCCATGCACGGATATCGTCTTTTTACCATGATATTATATTGCTGTAAATGATGGGATTAGACAACATGAGATAGCCACACACCTGTTTAGTGTGACATTGATGATCGAATAATCTATTTGGTATGTTATATCACATGTAAGTCCTGGCGATTTTGCTATCCCTAATGATGCATGTGGAATCTGTGGGTACAAAACGGTCAGAACTGAGAAACGAATTAGCCTAATTAGGCAGCCTAAAACTTACAAATGGCATGATAGGTCGTGACACGAAATGCACTCCGGACAATAACCTCGATCGTGAGACAATCTCAACAACAAACGGGTAAATGATTCCCTTGTTCTTGGAAGTCAACTAGATTCGCAGGATTCCGCAACATAAGAATGCCGACACTACAAAAGCTTTAAGCGCTGGGTAGCTCAGTCATGGCGTCTTCCTTCAATCAAATGCCTTCTGCAATCTTGAGTTCGAGTCCCAGATCAGAGTTCGTGTTGTCATTGTGCACCTAATTTCTGTGTGTGAAGAAGAAGGTTAAGCTAGCAAATAGTTAATTAATAGATAAAAAAAACAAAAAAAAACAAAACCAAACAGATTAAACAGAAAAGTATGTATATTACAATATTACACTTAAATCAAATAATTTACGATATGCAGGGAGACTTGTGCTATGGAGAGATCGCTGGCGCGCCAGCCACATAAAATATATCTAAAAAAAACAGGAAACAAAAAAGAAAAAAAAAAAAGAAAGAAAAAAGAATATTGTATAATTAATTCCGAAATTTTGCTGAGGATATCGGAAAAAAAGGAAGAAAAAGGGTTTAGCCCCAAAGTGTAGGATTGGGGGGGAGCCGTATAACCTGACCATCCTCATCAATTGCTCACGCCTGCTTTAGAGGTATGTGGTCAATTAGAAGGGACGACCATCGACGCATATAACGATAACAATCGAACCCAATGACTCACTGATCACCCTTTCCGCTCTCTCGAGTCTCCTGGCGCCCGTATCATCCGAGTGGTTTTGGTGGAGCCGTGAAACCCCATCACGCACGCGCTCTCGAGTCTCATAACGCTTATTATCAGAGAAAAAAAATCGGTTAATTCATGAAGACATAATCTGATAGAAATACAGTGTGGATGTTTATGGGATGACAGTGAGTGGTTGTGACTATAGGCCACTGAGGCGACGTGCAGCCCATTCATGGTTTGTAATTATGAGTGATGTTAAGTGGGGAAAATTACTGTCTGCAACTCATGTTCGTTTAGTTTCGGCATTGGAAAGGGTTCTTTTCTTATCTGTCAGGTGGAAAGTCGTCTTTTGAAAAGAATCTGCTCTCCTCCTACTCTGGAGCTGAGACGGGCGATTGATCTTTCTGGCATTTTGAGATGCCTCTGGTCTCGTTGGTGCTTTAAAGTCCCGCTGCTCATAAATTGTATGTTAAACGTGTTTCAGGTTGGTTATATGGGCAGCACTCGCGGTCACAGACTGCACCTTTAAAATGGTACGCAGTTTTCTCTGTGTCACATTATTGTGATGTTAATAAGGACGTAATTTTCGAAGGAAGAAGTTGAACGCCAACATCATTAGTCTTCTAATTTAAGTAATTGGCTTCTTTGCCTTCGCTTGTCTCCACCACCAACCGTCTCTCCAGTCAGATAGTGAATTTGTTTGTCGATGGCCCATAATCGATAGTAAATTTGTCTTCTATATCAAACAAAAAACTACATTCATAATCATGCCTGCCTTATGTGTTTAAATTATCGCAATGGTATAAATAAATATTAACAAAGCGATTATTGATGGCTTAAACCTTTATGAAGAAGCTAGATCCATTACGAGAAAGAATAATAAAAAAATCAAAGATTTGTGAGAAATTTTGATACCAAGAGCAGGAAAGCGCCTTGGGCAAGGCACTTAAAACCCTTGCTTACTTCCACAGTCCACATAACCATTAGGAGGCTTCGCTATGTTTTATGGATATTTCGAGTATATAATGTCGATTACATCGTCTGAAGGTCGTGACAAATCTTTTATAGATTTCGACAATTCGACAATTCGATAATTGTCAGTATTTCAAGGACATCTTCATTATATATTTTTTACGGTTATCGTGTTGAGATACAATGCCAAGTGTAAGGGACTTATGTGCTGACAGACATGAGCGTGCTTGTGTCTGCAATAAGCTGCTCCTGGGCTGAGACACAAAAGACCCAAAAACATGATAATGCTTTTTCCTGTTACACCATCCCCCTGCGCACTGATTCGTATATGATTCACTTACTATTTTTAGCAGATGCACGCACCCGTAAGTACTCATGAGTTTTTGGGACTGAGTGTTAAATCTTCACATTCACGTTTATTATATAACACCATAATCCATAGATATGGAGATTATCTTGTATATAAACCAGATCCGACATCGCTCTTGAAAAGTGGACCTTACGTGTACCCCGTTGCCATGGCAATCCTGTCATTCGTTCACTCGATTATCGCAGATTCCGGTTTCTGTGAACCAAAAAACGCTCAAATTTTGCACAAATCAATAATCTTTTAGCAAATGTAGGCTCGGTTTTATCCTGTAATTTTACTCGCATTAATTAATTAATACAGTATGAATTTCATGTTGGTTAAACGTGTATTTTATTATTCGTGCGAAACTTTTCCACAGTGGGCCGATGTCCCATCTTGTTTATATACAAACTAATCTCCATTTCTATGAATGACACTATATTAATAAGTAAATTCAACATTGTATCGGATAGGTGTATGCTTATTGTATTATCTGTTTATCTAATACACCTACCGAGAGAGCGAGAGCAATCACTTTAACATGGACTCGATAGAACCGACGCCTATGACATGCCATTAGTTTTGTTCTCCTAAATATTTAATGCCTCATTTTAAGATTGTTTCCTGTCAGATATGGATCGTGCGCCATATCTTCAAAGAATGCTGCGCTGATTATTTTGTTTGCGCAATTTCGTGTCGAAATTCTCAGACATCACAGCTCATTTGTCCATATGCCTTAGAGTCCGGTTGCTTTCAACTATACCGTGCAAAATGTGAAAGAGCTTGGCAACATACACTAATATTGTCTTCTTGATCTCGGCTATCAGAAAATACGTGCTGCCACTTTTTCTATTGGGGTCTTTTGTGTTTTATCCTCATTTTGAAGGTTTTAAAACTTCTGCGGATAGTATAAGTATGTTCTTTCTTTCTATGTCATATTGCACGTGCATGTATATATGCGAAATAAACATTATATAAACATTATATTATAGATACATTATATATGTTATTAGTGTTTGCGCAAAGAGATCAATTTTTATATTTTTCTGTAGCAGCGATGCGTCTGTAATAGCTAATATAGCATCGCGCCATTTGCAAAATGAGGGTGAATTTTGACCATTTTCCGTGTTGTTTAAAACATATACAGTATTCTTATTTGCTGATAAGTTACGTCGTTGAAATTTGTAACACATAAAGTGCATTTATTCACTATCAAAGTGGTGAAGTTATAATTTTAAAACCTGTGAAAGAGGAAAGTTAGCACTGATAATACATATTTACTATCCACAAGACCTTGGAATAAAATGAATGAATGAATGGGGGGAGTTTTACGACACTCTGATACTAAATGTATTATATTAGTGCCTCACAAGACCTTGGAAACCTTTGAAATGACGACAAAGCACAGAAACCCCAAACACAAAAAGTGGCAATATGTATTTTCTGATAGCCGAGATCAAGATGGAAATATTGGTGTATGTTGCCAAGCTCTTTCACATTTTGCACGGTATAGTCGTTAGTAACCACTAACGTATTAATGGACTGCTAATGTTAGCCCATTTATTGATCACCACAATAATTACATCCAATGGTATAGGAGTAATTATTGGAAACGAAATCTGCTTACATTTTCAGAAGTGAATTATTTCCCGACTCTTCCTGATAATATTGTCAGAACATATGTCCCTCTCCACAGCCCCAAGGCTTTTGTGTCACACGTGTTGTCTCTGCAAAGAAGAAGAGAAAAAGATTTTCGAATAAGATCAAAAATTTCTCTATGCATTATGGAAGTGTTTTCACAGAATGTATGGGTTTCTTTCCACATCATCGCATGTCACGAAGTTATAAAAATGCAATCAAGTTCCTTTTTTTCTGTAACATGCACCATCTTCTTGTAAGAAGCCTTCATCATATGCTCATTGTAATAATTCTATGAAAGCATTGTGCTCACTTGTTGATGGGAAACATAACTGTTATGCCATCCTGCGTGTGGAATGAATGGGAGAAGATATGAGCATTGCCAGCCATAAATATATTAGAAGTAGGCCGGATGAGTATCAGGTTGTCTGGATATATGAATGGTACATTAAGTGGTGCATCGTGTAGTAATAGCTGTGTGTTCTTGGCTCAACCTTTTTGGTCTAATATACGTCATCGGATTTTCTTCTGGTAACCCAGATTTACACCACCGACTCAGACAATCTTTATCTTTGCATGCACCATCAATTACTTCATTAGAGACAGTGATGCAATTTTATTGCAATTGGAGTTACAAGCAAAAACGTAAGTTGCGGAAGCTGCTGGTGAATCTCCGTAACGATGAAGATACCTGAAAGCTAATTGCTTCCGTAGGCGACAACAAAATTCAAACTTTACCTGGAATGCCATTTTATGCCGCACGATCAATGCACTCAATTGACACCTTCCAAGAATGGATGTCTGTGTGTAAAATTATGGACATCTTATTATCTTATCTTGCGAAACCAATGCATGAGATCAAATGTTTTCATTGGTAAAGCATATTCCAAGCTGCTCTTACCAGTAAATGGTTCGTAATCAAAAGATATATTTTAAAGGAAACGTTAAATGATTGTGATCCACTTAAAAAAAACCAAACAGACAGTGTAAAATTTTAAGTTTTTGATGTATATGTTAATATGCATGGCCAAAGATGTTGATTCTGTGAAAGAAATTCATTAACGTTGATTACAATTTAAAGAATGGCCTGTTAATATTGATGCTAAGATTTCACTCCGGGCCAAAATCACACATTTCACTTTTCAAAGGTGATCTCTCGATATGGTTCGAAATTTCTTGTTTTGATCTAGATTGTCCGGATATTATTGTTTTTAGTCATCATGACGCAGAGCTATTCGTTAGATATTGTCGTTTTCATCAAGAACATGTTCTATCTGTGAGGACCACGCGATGGAGCAAAGTGATTCACTTCAGAAGCACCAAAAATAAAGTGACCTGAGAAAGCCTTTCAACGCGGAATGTGTTGCTCATAATATGTCAAGTTAACCGTCAAACAGCGATCGCAAATGAGGCGAGCAAGTCTCGGTGAGGTTTGCGTGCCCCCCCCCCCCTCAAAAAAAAAACAAAAAAAAAAACAAACAAACCCACAACAAAACAAATCAAAATTCCCAAAAGAGAGACCTGCGAAACGCTCGGTCATTTTTTTTTATATTAACAGAGCAGTACGAGCTTCAGGTGTATATGCTTTAGGTTGGTAATTATATGCGCACAATCATACAAAAATGCAAATTTTGTTGGAAATTAGTCATAATTAAATTTGTGTGCAGTTGTCATTGTGGACATTGTGCATGAACTATGCGCACATGCCCTGACAATGCTTCTTTTCACATGCACTGAATGTTTCAGCGCACAGGCACGAATGCCCCGAATTACTGAGACTTATGACTGCAGGCCGACTGACGGACGGCGGACTGGAAATAACACTTCAAACATGTGCGCTGAGCCCGTCAACAGAGTCCGCTTAGAAGTGGTTAAACAGTCCTTAACTGTGGCTTTAGATTCTTAGTACGGGCATATGTATACATGTATAACCTTTAATTTGGGGTTGATGGATTCACAGGGAAACCTTAAACCAAATGACAGTTACATAGCATGCAAAGCTTCTGACAGGAATTGCTCCATATGGAGTAGACATCACGGCCTAAACAAAAAGTCACCTCACCTGCCTCGGGTGCATATGACACACACACATCAAACAGGACGAAACATGCAATACGTTGATTTAAGGTCACGGCCAGGTAAAAGCATAGTTTTCTGTACGTATAATATATATATATCTCTTATATATAGCAGGTCCACGCGTAAATGCACGTGCCAGGAATGTCTTAATTGCAAGCACACGTATTTGTGCAGAGCCGCCGCTTAGAAGTTTTCATTTGCTCTCAGATGTCGCTGAAAGCTACAGGTGACTGTACAGAAGCCAGAGAGCGCACCTCCGGATACATTGTATAAGGACTGCTTGCTTTGTATGTTCATCATGCAATTCACCTCTGCCTTCCTACTTCTCCGGCTATCTGTTCTATCTTTCTTCTGACCTATCTATCATATCTCCTTCACCTCCTCCTCGAATTGCCTCATTTGGAACGAGCTATGGCTGCTTTGATCTTCTGGGCCACGTCAACAGGCTTTAATTGCTTTCTAAATCAGGCAGCCTCCTCGGCATATGGTGATTTTTTTCCTGGGATGATTGCCTCCAGTAAAGATAAAAATATATAGCTTTGAGCACATAAAAGAGCAAGGCAACGTTATAAGTATTTTAATTAGTTATGTGTGTAACTGGCAAATTATATCACATAGCAAATGCAGCACGAATAGATCCCCAGGCGACATAAAACGTTACATATTCGTTACATACACGTACGATCGATCAACCCCAGATCAGCACAACTATAAGTCCCTGCACCTTTGGCAACTTCATCAATCCCGAGTATATATTTTATACGTTTCCTAATTGTTAACAGCCAAGGAAATAAGCACCCCTTTTCAGCTCATTTGAATTCAATATGAACTAATTTCTTCGCCTTCAATGTGATCCGTTGCCTACATGGCGTCAGATCATAGGTATCAGCTGATCAAGATTCAGTCTTATACTGTGGAATGCACTGAACAACGAGTGCATTTAGTTCGTGTGTTTTGTGTTTGCAATTTTGCTGCTGATTGACACGGACCGTGAAGCTAAGATGAGTGGTGTTGACATCTAAATCGAAAGCAAGGTTTTCATATTAGTCTGCAATTGCTTGTAGTTTTCCCTCAGTAGCGATGCGATGTACAGCACTACTGTCGCAATACACGAACGATAGAGATCCAGGGGTGAGCCACCGACTGGTCCCTTAAAGCTTTTCTCGCCAATTACCCAGGGCGCAGCTTTCAATCTCCATTGGCCACCACCAAGGCGTCTACAGATGGGCTCACCAACAGGTCAGGCATCACCCTACTCCGTTTTCCATCATTCTTTGGGCTGAAATCTCAGGGAATTGCTCCCTGTTCATCTGTTGATTGTATTCTATGGTCAGTTGATTTTGAATACAGTAGGGGTTATTCCTCTCTGTGGGATTTTGTATGACAGCAAAACGATAAAAATAGAGCAAAAAAGGGCCCACAAAAAGAGACAACGATGAGTTATATGCGTTATAGACAAGCAAAGTAGTAATCTCATTGACGTAGCTCACATAAGATGAGATACCATTTAATGAGAACAAACTTCACCCGCTTATGATTGCTTTCGGCTGAAAGGATTGCTTCTGTCAACCTCGTTGCCAAAACTGCCATTCGTTGACCTGATTCATGCTGCATTGTCATATTTAGCTAGAATTGATTAGAATTCGAGCTGATTGGTCTGGCAGATATCCCCGGAGTAATCGTGCCGAATTCTGCCACTGTATTCCGAAGGGTAGAAGCAGAATGTGCAATCACTGCAGGACTCAGCAATGCTCTGATTTTTTCTTATTCCAAAAACAATATTCCACACGAACTATACGAACTTGCTACCATAATTATGTGTTCTGAAGTATGCGGTCAGACCATAATAGACATATGACCTTGTTAGCAACTTTACCGAATAAACTGCATTAAAACAAGTTTTGTGATGTTTTCTGTTTATGAATGCCAACACTATCATGCTTCATTTGAAAGGTGGTTCTGTCCATATCCGTAGGAAGCAAAAACATCTGCAATTAGCGGCATTGCCCCAAGATTAAAGCGTCGATATTCGCAGCGCGATGCGAGTCGGAAGTGATTTGCTCTTACTTCATAACCCAAGGTCGCAGATTCACCGTCAATTTCATCATTTTCTAAGGACTCCCAAACGATGGATTCCGGGGGTCGCTCAGGACACCGGTTTTCTTTCTGCATTAATTGAATCAATTTGCACAGAATTTCCCGTCGCCTAAAATTTGCATGCATTCACTCGGAAAGAAGCGTCTATTTTTGAGCTGTCCCAAAACTGCTTCTTAGCCGTTCTTCTAAACGTCTATTATTGCATATGGTGTATCTAGGTTGGATTGTTTTGGACAAGATACTTTCCTAATATTGGACTGACCAATAAAAAATATTATGGTCACAATAATTCTCTTTATCGATTATTGGGAGTTAATCGTGCATTTATTGAAAGTTATAACCTATCGCCTCCCTCTTCATATGGTTAAAGCCAATGCTGTACAGAGTGGGCAAAACGTAGTAAAATCAACAAGGATGCTTTAATTTACTCCAAACCTTTAACGAGTAAAGTCATGTGTCTTGAATGTGATTAGTCCAACAATCTTTAGAATTGATAATAATTATATGCTTTAGAGAATTAGAATTGATGACATGCAAACATCCTTGGTTTCTAATAATTGAGCATAATAATACCAAATTCATTATTCGTGATTTTCTTAGGGGATTTATCTGGAGTATTACAACTTTTGTGAATTTCGTTCAATTGTATGGCTTCAAAAAACAAGGCATCGAGGCTCGTGACAGAACCTGACAAAGCACCTGTTCTAATTGGTCAGCTGCCTGAAGGGACGCTATTTTAGTTGAGCTTACTGGGCACTAGTCTATAAATTATACCGGAGGTGCTAGTGTTGCTGCAATCGAGTGGGTATATATTCGGCTTCGACGAATATCTATTGCTCGAGTCTTCGACTATTCGGACAAATTCAATTACCACCCATCTATAAGTATGACCACGCAGTCAGCCTCAAGGTGAGATTAATCATTAAGCTATATCATTAAACCGAATGGGACTTAATTACTTCACTTTTCATTGATCTTATTCAGTTCTTACGGAAGCCCAGATATTCGTTCTGGGAGTTGAGAGTGTTTTATTTGGCAGATGGCATCCACAAAAGCTGGTTTTAAAGGGATGGGGAACTAAATTTTAAGTGATGTTCTATTGACTCATAGCACCAATTGATAGCATTCAGTGCCAAAAACACCATGCCTGGATACAAGCGTAAGGAAATAATGCATTCCGAATATCGGGGTTAGCATTGCGCCTATGGGAGAATGGCTTCCATTGCGAAGTATAGGAGGCAAACGTCAGCTGATGGCTTGGTTTGGCTGATGGCTGATTGGTTCCGTTCCCCTCGTGAAGCTATCGATTTCAGCCAATCAGAGCAGAGCATCTTCGCCATAAAAGGACATCTTTGTTGTTTACGAAACGAAAGCGCATGCGTGGTGCACTCTGGCTGACCTTTTTACTGTTTCAGGATGAGAAACATGGTAGGTGTCCTAGAAAATCGCTTGTTAAAATAAGAAAAATAGCGAAAAATGTTTTTTTTTCGCGCCTGACTGGTGGCAAAATGATTATTCTATCTATTTCCGAAAAGAAAATAAAAAAATATCCAAGGGTTTAGTCGCAGGACACGCTGATATGACGAGGCCCATTGTAACAGATGGGGAACTCGGTGTTTCATCACAGCTGCTGACGTCACGCCTAGTTAGCAATATATCGCCCGCAAAATCGTTAGCGATGATATTCCTTGTGTGGGCCAGGCATAGGAATCATTTATGGTGCATCAAATAACGACTCAAAGTCCATTTTTAACCAGTTCTCCCTCCCTTTAAGCCATTGCCACAAGAATCGAAAACATTACAATCTCTTGACATTACAGTTCTCTACAAATGCTAATCTTCCACTTGCTCCCCATTCAGTGATTGGACGCATTGTTCCCTTGTCATGCTATTACGGCTGCCCCTTTCAGACTCCCACGCAATGTCAACGGGAGTAGTTCACTCGGTATAACGGATGAATTCCATCCTATCATACCTTTACCGGCCGTGGAGGTCGAGGTCTCGGGTTTGAGACCCGGCCGGGCCGCAAGCGAATTTCTTTCCAATCTCTCCAATCTCAATATCAAAATTTTCATTATCATTTAATTCATTTTGACCATTTGCTCCCGTGGCTATTTTTCGATTTCGTGTTACATGTTTCTTGTTACATTGTGTATGTGTGTGTGTGTGTGTGTGTGTGTGTGTGTGTGTGTGTGTGTGTGTGTGTTTTATTTTATTTAGTTATTTTATTTTTTATTACATTATTGTTGTAATTTGTTATAATTTTAATTGAGCTGTTATCCTGTTGTGCGTCTCAACCGTGCAACAAGATAGCCGGGCGCTGTGTACTACTGCATGTGCATGCCACATAGGAAATGCAGGATTAAGAACCCTTGGGATTTATCGATAAGAGTTGGGTGGAGGCCAGAAACCCAATCATGTCTCATGGCCATGCAATGTCATGTCTTCTCGAACCAGGAAACGGAACTCACTTAAAACCTTTATTCAATGAAATTTCTGCAGCAAAACGAATGCTCGCTCGCTGTAACTCAATCGTTGAACACGGAAATGCTACGCTGAATTACAGAGGTACTTTTGTGCCAGTTTGTAAAATTGCAGCTCGAAGAGGCCTTCCAACGATACCTAAAAAGAAGTTTTCTTGAATGATGATATCCGTTGCGTCTTGACAAGACTTTATATATCAACGCACAATGTTGCAATGCTTCTGTTGTTGACATCAGAAGTCATGCAGCACAATGCAGACTTAGCCTCGAAAGCAGTTTAAATGGAGTGGTTCATTTCCTCTGCACGAAACGCAAAGTATGTGCTGTATTACCCACGAAAATTCATCGAAGTTATATTATTCCTAAATCCTAATTGCCTTGCAAGAGTAGCCGTTAACCCTGCAGTTAGCTTATGGGAACCATCAACCGATGGTCTCTGGAAAAACAACGGCAATCATAGAAATTAATTACATCATCACCTGCTCTTTCACATCAATCTCATCGTCTTATCATCATTTTTTAACAAACGGAAAAACTTCTCACCCGCAGAACATCCGCCATTAGTCATTCCAGGCACGGCTGTTAACGTGTGTGTTGACGTCGTCAAAAGAAATTTGTTGACAATTATTTGCATGAGGGCGATGTCATCCAGCGATGCCAGTTTCCACTGGAATTCTGGAATTCCGCCATGTAGTGGAAAGTGGACGCGTTACATTATTCAAGTATCACTGCTCTTAAGTTATTTGAGTTATTTGTTATGCATCCCAGATTGCAATGACATGCATAATATACCATGCACATATGGTATGATGTGTATTTAGATTAAGCACCAAAATATACTTGATCATATAATTTGTAACATCATTTTATCTTCTTTGATTGTTCAATGTTCGGTTTTTCATTTCCTGAGAGATCTTTGTATTAACATTAAGGTTATAATTGAGCATTAAATCACTGTTTTTCTCATCAAAGAAGTGACTTCCTAAATCTTATGCAATAAGCATGGTTGCAAGTCTGTCGAACACAGCCCAATGCTTTATTATGATTGCTTCCTCAGCATTTATAATGAATCATTTCTTATGAAACTCATACTGAATTAACGAGAGGAAACACAGGTAGAGATCAGGAGGAAATTCTGCTTTCTGGAAGGTGTTAATGTCAAACGAATTGCAATTAAAATTCATATCATCTCCCGTGACCGATCGGGTCTCGAACCTTGGACCTCGACCTCCACGGTCGCGGCAAACTAATGATAGGATTGCCATAAAAGAGGTGGTAGCCGAGTGAACCCCTGTAAGTGATTGGCGATAGCCACCGGAAGTTTGAAGCCGACCGCCAACCTTGATTTCTATAATTTGTGTCCTTGGGAAAGACACTTAACTCTTGTTACCTTCCTCGGACCATACAGACCGTTGTTGCTTCAGGTTTCCGAGGTTGAATATGCCCCCCCCCCAGAAAAAAAGGTTATAGGGTCCTGTTTCTGGTTAAACCGACTGTTATCCTAACATGACGTCATCTTTTAATGTTGTTTATCTCCACATAAGGGCATTAGGGAATTCCGGGGCATAATACTTTCCCCTCAATTTTGTCGATGCAACTTTGTGGTGAATAAATCTACATTTGATGCACAAACAGCTCATATTTTATTTTAGCTAGTCGCATTGGGAATTAATAATGCAACGGAAGTGAAGTTTTAAGAAATGAAATGAGTCACGAAGGATGAACATGTCATTCACGTTTGAGTCACGTGCCATTCACGCTTCTCAAGCTTTATATGCAGAACAGCCTTCAGCATCAATGAATAATGACGATTAACAAAGAAGGTGGTTTAAAGATTTATGACAGGGATGTGAACAATGGAAGTGCTGAATACTTAGTTCCTTGGGTTGAGAGTGAGGGGATTCAGTGTGGCAAAGATGTCTGCCATGCGAGTTGCTTGGCTTCTGATGTTGATAATAGTCTGTGGTATTCACTGCGAAGCGATTGACAACGAGATATTCCGCAAAGTACAAGGGAAGTATTTCTCGACGAATCACTCGCTGTCCGTGGAGACATTCCGCTCACAGTTGCAGTGTGTTTTGCTCTGCCAAAGACAGAAATGCTGCCTCTCGGTCCTCATTCGCCAGGAAACAGAAGGCTTCTCTTGCAGGACTCTGGATTCGTACATACCCATCAAGGCACTTGTGCATGATGCCAGGGGGTCTTATATGTACAGGACAGACCAAAGCGGTAAGCGTATTTTATCAGATAGATCTATGGGTTGTTTGATTGGTGATACAAGACAAGACAAGACAAAAAAAAAACAAAAAAAAACCCCAATAATAAGTTAATCAATTAATTAAAAGATTAATCAATGTCGGATTTTAACTGCCACGACCTTTTCTTTATACTGAGATCCAAAAGAAAGTTACCTCTTTTCATTTTTCTATTAATTACAGAAAATGCAAGTGCATGATTTGCCAACATAAATACCATCATATGAAAGCATACAGTTTTCTATACAATGACCAGAATCAGTTTCCAATGCTTTATTCAATCAGAATTGAAATATGAGGTAAAACATGTCAATTTCGAATAATTAAACCACGAGTGAAAAGTTAAACATTCGGATTCTCTGACTGTAGACGGTTCGTTTGTCACCTCTGTATATCCAATATATCGAGATTGACGGACTCCCAGAGACGGCGCCTCTGGGATGCTTGAAGCAGGATTGTCCACGGACCACGTTGCCCCATCTTTTGAGAAAAAAAGACCATGCGAAAGCCATGAATAAGCTCTACAGAAACCGGATCCTGGAAGGATCGAACGCATTTGTGAAGGACCCGGATACAACATTTTCGGCGCCAGCATCAGCCACAGGAGCTGTTACAGTTAGCACACGCGGCTGTGAGCAGGAGAACTGTGCCTTGCCTGCTAGACACAGCTTTAATAACGCATCCCTAGAAGATCAAGGGCTGCAGACGATGTTGTGGGTTCCTTATTCACCCGACTTCAATCCCATAGAGTATCTTTGGGTGGGGAGTGATGGCTAGGACTAGGAGACCAGCAACGCGTATCGCTCTCATTATTATGTTGCAGGAAGAATGGTAAGGAATCCCAGAGGACGCGATCCGGAATTTCATCCGCAGTAGGCGACGGAGGTGCACGTCATGACGCCCTAGGAGGTCATATCCCATATTGACTCTATTGATCGTCGTTTCGGCAATAAAATTTCTCGTTTGTGACATGTATGTTTTTTTCCCTTTGACGCCACCATCCAAAACAGAGCACCAGAAGGATCCAGGGTCCCTTAAAAATCGCCTAGAGTATGGCATAAGATTCAGAAATGGTCACTCTTAACAATCTTCCAAGTCTTAAAAAGAGGGCGTTCCTAAACATGGAATTACATGTATTTCTCACACTATAAACAGGTACCTTTCTTTTGTATCTCAATTTATGATTTCAAACATTGAATTTACTGATTTTCGTTCTTCTCTCGTTTCTTTACCTTATATTATCGCACGCGAACAATCATGCTTATTAACATTATTATTTATATGTATTATATAATCATATATTCACCTGTGATATTTACCCTAATGTCTACTTTCAGCCCTTTCAAATTTCTTGTGGCATGGTGCCGATATTGGTCATCACATTCTTCAAATGAACATCCGCTCACTTGGCGCGATTCACTCCATTGCAGTTTGTCGCTCACTGTGTCAAAATACTGCATATTGCATGGGCATTGATTATGCGGACTCATTTAATGAATGCAATTTAAGTGGCGTAAGCAAAGAAGTTGGGATTGACGCATACTTACCAACCATTTATTATGATAATCAAGGACGTTATTGTCGGGTTTAGTGGCCTAACCTGAAGCTACCTATTTGTTGTTTTTGTCGTTCTTATTGGGCACCAATTCTTGTATGTGGGTTACTAGGAGCCTATAGGTATACACGTGCCTTAGAATTGCAATTCTAAAGGGCGATGTCAAAGTCAATTGACAATTAGTAGTTACGTTTTTAAATAGAGTGATATAAAAGGCATTCTATTTCGTAAGAGTAGCCTATCATATAAAATATTTATGATTTCATAAAGAAACAGCATCATCCCCGCTATTATCTTGGAAAAACTGAATGCACACCGTAATGATGTCACTCATTCAATTTTGTCTTTTAACTCAAAACAGCCGAGGCCGCATAACCCTGCGTGCCATGCCTGATATACGGGGGGTCTCTTAGAACCTCTTCAACAGAATATTTTTGTCATTTTGTAATCTTCTGAAAATTGAGTCAATCAATAGTATTGCTCTGCTCCGTTTTTTTTTTGTTACAGTACAATTATAATTATACAATTATGATATTGAATAATCATTTATATAACCAAACGAATTCACTCATGCTCCCAATTTCATGTGCTTGTCCGTAAATAAACTTGAATCACCCTGTACTATGACTTTATTATTGTACCTAGGCTAATACTTGTTAAACACCAACCGGACTTGTACAGTGTGTTTGTGTGAGCCTGTTTCGACAAACCGTGACAGAGAATGTCATCCTCACTTGCCATTGAAGACATTCAACGACACCCATCTAACTGTCCTTACGATGCGACCTGTGCACTTAATGCTGTCTTCCAGACGGAGAAAATGGTTCAGTACGTCTTGAATGACTGGCTAAAATTGAACAACGTCAAGCAAGACTGAATTCATTATCATATCATCTAAACAGATTAAAAACAGCTATNTTG
>KB310616.1:17768-79556 GCA_000328365.1 Capitella teleta
TACCCGATCTCGCATGTTGCTAGCAGCACTGCGCCAACCCGGCTGCAATGTCATCGACAAATGCTCCAAACCCAGCGGCCAAAGAGGACCTGAGTTCTGCGTGTTCCGAAGGAGACAAGACCCAAATCTCAGACGCAGTGAACTTGCAAGGTGACGAAGCCGTTCAGCCTCCTGTATGGCCAAGGGAAAGTCAAGAGGAAGCCGGACTTTTCTCTGTTTTTCGAGGTACCACGTACAATTTATTCAAACCGGTAGTTTTATACCTTATATAATTATTTCCAGATAACCCGACCAGTAAATTCGGCAAAAAGATGCAAATGCTTCGGATGCTGGGCATTGCAATTGTCCCCATAACCATTTTGCTATCGCTGGTCGGAACCATTTTCTGCATTCGACTCAACGACTGGCTTCGGTCGACGGAGGTTCGACAGACACTGAGGTTCAGCATAGAGATCAGTGAGCTTGTTGACAACCTACAAAAGGAGCGGGACTTCAGCGCTATTTATGTTAGTTCTCTACGCATGGCGACCAAAGCCTACCTGGTCGAGCGTTACCCTCTGACGGACGCCGCTATCCAGAGCCTGACTGACTGGGATGCCAGCAATAACAACGATTTGCACTACTTCCAGTCGAAAGAAAACTTCCAGAACTATCTGAACAGACATCGCTATGAACTGGACAGCATTAAACCGACCGAGAAGCAGGAGCTCCTCTTTTACTCTGAACTGATAGGAATATTCATGCAATGGTTTTACGACACAATGACTGAAGCGAGTTCTGGTACGGTGTGGAAACAGCTGGTATCTCTGCAAGAAACCATGGAGGCTAAAGAGATGTTTGGCATCGAACGTGCATTCGGCAGCATCTACTACATCCAGGGAGGCTTCTCGGATCGCGGAGATTACCTCATCTTTGCTGAGAGTCAAGACGTTGCCAACGCTACCCTCAAAGCTGCCAGAGAGTACTCATCGGACGTGGAGGGCGTCTACCAGGAGACGGTCACGGAAGAGGAACAGCGGGTCTTCGAGGAGGTCATCAGGGACTACCGCTACGAAATCCGTAACAATCCCTTCCCGATAAACATGACTGGCTCTCTGACACTGGCCAAGTACTGGTCTGACAACATGACGCTGTACGTGGACGCCATTCTGGCCATCCAGGTCGTGCTCACAGAGCGGATCTACAACGACCTCCTGGAAACCGAACATGGAGATAAGCTCATCTTGACCACATTAGGGCTAGTTGTGGCCTTCAGCATCGGCATGTATCCCATAATTCTCAAGACCGTCTACTCTTTGACGCTAAACATCCAAAACTACTACGCCTGTCTCCTTGAACGGTAGGTCTGCCTACGCACATCCCTCTTGCCTTTAATAACCTATTATTCAGAACAAAGAATCTGAATAATGAGAGGCAGCGCACAGACACGTTGCAATACCAGATGCTTCCTCCGACGTTAGCGCAACAGATGAAACGCGGCCATTCCGTTCAGGCGGATGTGTACTCGGAGGCGAGCATCATGTTTACCTCCGTAGTCCGCTTCACATCTATATCCGCTAGGAGTTCACCCAACCAGGTCCGATCTACTTTTCTGTCATATATAATACATTGTGATATTCACTTTTCACAATAAACAGGTCGTAGCTATGTTGCACACGTTGAATGCAATATTTGACGAGGAAATTCTCAACCACGATGTTTATAAAATCGAGACGACTGGAGTAACTAATACCATAATTTCAGGTAATTGTTGAGTGTTTACCTCTGATTACTTTGATGTTTATCCCTTCAGGTGTTCCCGAGCGGAATGGTAAGCGGCATGCGTACGAAACGGCACACATGGCGCTTGAATTGCAAACACAAGTGCACAATCTAGAAGTGCCACACATGCCTGGCACAAATATCAAGCTAAGGATTGGCATCCACTCAGGTACAATCCTATAAGTGGCACAATCCCTTTGACCTCTTTCTCAACAGGCACAGTGGTCGCCGGTGCGGTTGGCTCGCAAATGCCACAGTTTTCACTATTTGGCGACATTTTGCCGGCCGTAGAAATAATCGAAAGATCTGGCAAAGGTGAGTTGTTATCCTCTCGTGGAACCCAACACACTGCCTGTGAACCCTTCTGCTTGATTCCTTCTTCATAGGCGGCTACGTACATGTGAGTGACGCTTCCCGCATTGCCATCATGGAGAGTGGAGAAGACTTCCACCTCGTTCCTCGCGAGTGGGAGGCCGTACACGAAGCCGCCATCCTCAAAAGGACCTACTGGTTACTCCCTCATCGAACTGGAGGCTCGATTGTAAGCGTACCTCGCAGAAACATCTCCATATATGCTGGCTGTATATTTATTTTCACTCCAGGCTAGTGAAGCGCTTAGCGAAGAAGACATTTAACCATCAGTACAGAAGGACTTGACGACCACTCGCTCTTCTTGACACCACGGGACGCTCAATCAGCCCCCATCATCCTTCATCGTGACATCGCCGTGCAACACCCGCCGTAGTACAACATCCGCTTTCATCGCAAACCTGTACAGATCTTAGCTTGTTGTGTTTTTTAACTGATCGTAGTTTGAGTAATTCACTTATTAAATTATGTGCTGATAATTCTATGCTATTTGTTCTCAGAGGGGAGCTTTGTTTTCATCTGTATTTTTCGTTCGAAATTTATGATTTGGTTTCGTGCAATTCCGCTTTTACTGCGTCTCGGTTCGTTTGTTGCAATAAATCAGTTGTTCACCACAGGCTCCAATTTCATCAGTTTGGTCGATGGACGACATGGAATCGATGAAATACAAAGGTTGATTATCTTACACCCTTCGCTTCCACAGAAATCAGTAACCACCAAAAAGAAGATCGTTTTCTATGAAAATGTCCTTGTATCAGGAATTTATTACAGTGAGTGATAAGTATCAGATGATTACATAATGGCTTAAGACGATGGCCATGAATGACCAAAGCACTGTTGGAGAAGAAGTAGATCTTTCATATCTGAAATCGCAATGGGATCAAGTACGTAGTATATCAACGAAATGATCACCAAACGAAGATCCCCAGGGAAGGAAACGAGATCCTCAGCATGATTTGAGTTTGGTGGTCAACTATACCTCAACTGGAATCATCCTCAATTGCATTCTGGATTTCCATGGGGAAGGAGACAGCCATTTGAAAGAGAGTTGATTGAAATGTACGTTCATCGATATCTGACGATTACGCATGGTCCTCGACATTTTACTGTGTCATAATAATGGTTTGAGTAACTTGCAATGAGGTCCACTAATCAATGGTTATCCTCTCCGTGGGTTAATTGTGCACATACAATGGTCTGAGCTGCAGCTGATCAGTGGCAAGATATCTCAACGTTATGTTCTCAGTCTACAGCTTTTTTAGTGCACGTAATGACTACATCGCATGCTATATTCAGTCGGGTCAGGGCTCAAGTCAAAGAAGGTTTCTCTCGCTGTGTTCAATACAATTCCTCCTTTGAGGCTTCTTAACTTATGTTGCTTGGTAGTGAATCTAGAACCCGGATCGGTTGTTGTGGCCCCATCAATAATTGCGGGCAACAGCATGGATGCTGTCATATTTTGCATCTAAAATGTTATCTAGTGTGGACTCGTTTTGGGACAGCGATCGGGATCAGCCATAGTAAAAGATGCCTTGCGGGCGAATGGTGAGTGTTGTGAAATCAGCTCACGCGAATTGCAGTGCCTGCCATCAAAATATCAATTTAATATAAGTAAAAATTTAGTGTCATGATGAGCATGGTCCTATAAACCATTACAAGCTCCTCAACAAAAGATGATAGCCTAATATATCGTCTGCTGTGGTTTATATGCAGCCTATTGAGAAAAATTAAATGAGTTTTCTCCGAAGCGATACAATCCAATGCAATTTCATTTTGATCTCATTTTCGGTACACCGATTATCCGAAGCTAAAGTGAAGTAGGCGTACTTGGTTTTATAAGCAAATGATATTGACATTAAGCGTCTTGCTGAAAAAGTAGAAATTTAAAAGAATCAATGAAATCGACATGTTTTAAAGTTGATGAAATTTCTCGTTTACGACGCATTTGGATAATTTCAGTTGTACGTAACAATAAAATGTTATGATTTATTCGTTCGATTCGATAAACGGATCCTCCACCTTTATTGGAATTAAGGTGATTAAACAATTAGGCTTCGACCATAATGATAATTATAGCAATGATAATTACGTAATCGTGGCCATGCAGAGAAGGTGCAATTAAAGGAACCAGGCAATTCGATTGTCGATTAAGGCGCTGATTGTGGATCAAGATCGGTGGTTGCAATGGACTCCATGCCATTTGGACATTCATTAAACCCTCGGCTGCAATGTCAACCCATCTTCTGACTCACAAACTGTGTAATTTAATTGGGATATAGTTTGAATGAAATGGATCTGATCATCTGGTTCCATATGTACACATCTGGTTCAAACAATTCATTGTGGATTTCTTGACCTTTGACTTGACCCTATATTCATAGCATAAATGTCAAACGATTAATAAGTGAATAAAATTATCAAAATTTGAACATATGTATATTGTTGTATTTACACGACATGTTTGACGTTTTATTGAAATATTTATCAAATAACCCCTGTCTGACCTTTGACCGACAGCATTAAACTTGTTGCTTGGCGACTTAGTGTTTTGCGAATATTAGGCCAATCAAATAATTATTACGTCCGTTTTTCATTCACATAGGCCTAACTTTCACTGCGTTTGCTACGAGTGGTTGCTATGGGGAGATGGGAAAATTAGGCCTGAAACGGCGTGAACATTTCTCCAGCTTGCCCGAGTATTGACCCTCTACCCATCTGAATCTATTTCAAATCATGAACCTAAATTGACCATTGAATTAATGCCACGCTAGATGGTCACTTTTCAGGAGCGATGTCTTATCTGTTATATAATAGAAAGGTTGTCTCTGTATCTACGAGCCAATAGATCTCAACATATCCTGGACTCGATATCCCACACCTGACAAATCTCCGCCGTTTTCCTCGGACATTGTGTCATTTAAAGCCCTCACCTGTCAAAAGTACAACCAATCAAGAAGTACGATAATCAGCCCCAAGTTATCTCAGCATACACAGTGACACACAACCCGTCAATTCCCTTTAATAGTTGTTAATAGTTGCCCCAAGGCAACACTACGGCCGACATGTGATTCCTAGCACCTCAGGAAGCTGGCTGGTTATTTCGTCATGTGTCCATATGTATATGGCGAGCAGCAACAGTAGCAACAGCAGCTGTCACGATTCAATTTCCTTGCACCCAGTTTCCCTGAAGGCCTTATTGCAATTTGAGCAAAGGAGGGATTTGATTCGGGTCAGGAAATTGCTCAACAATGGACGTCAAACGTATGCGCATCGACTGTCGATTGCGTTGTTCGGCTACAAAGGTTTCCATGTCGTGAATAATAAAAAGTTTTAACTTAGGATCGAGTAAGTCAGAATGGTAATCGGAGATGGAGGAAACCCAGCGCCGAATGGTAGTGTTTACAAAGGCATTGGATCTCAGCGAACTGGGATTGTGTGTCTCGGGATGAATAACGATGAAAGGATAAACAGCGAGCGCGTTATTCCGTCCATGTCGAGAGAGTACAGGTGCGTGCGGACTGATTGTCGATGTCAGCAGTCAAACTGACGTTAATAGTTTATAGCGTTTACGTTTGTCCAAGTCGTTGTCAGTTTAAAAACATCTGAATAGACAAGTGACGGCAGCGTGATGAGAATATTACGTCATAGAAGTTTTAATCGCCTGTCAGTGTCACAACAATCTTTTGTCTGACAAACGTGCATCAGGATTTCCTTGACGTATGACGTAATAACAAGTAGAAGAATCAGTTTGTTGTTGGCGGAGCACGTGCCGGCGTCATCAGGTGTTGCATATGAAGACTGGCATGTCGCCATTACGCCTGCTTGTTCTCAATTACCCTTTCATCGCTTCTCTCGACTTTAGTTCCTCCCAAAGGTGTCGCTTGCTTGCGCTTTCTTCTGTAGACATTTATGAATATTCATGAGCTGAGCTTTCTGATTTAATTGGCTCTTGAGGGTCATACTCGGAAGTGTGGAAAGTGGCTGCAAAAGCAGAGAGGAGAGAAAGTGCAGGAATAACCCCATCGCATAACTGAGCACTTAGTTCACGATTCACTCGAGTGCAACAAACCCTCTTGACATTTATTTCATCTAAACATAGTCGTGGACCTTGAGTAAACAGCATGGAGATGAATTGGTTTTTGTTAAATTCAAATGCGGTTAATTTATTCTGCAGTCATAACGAGGAATGAAAGCATAGAGGCACTGGTTATCGGTATTTTAACATCGGTTTATCATTTCAAAAAATCGTAATTAAAAGTTAAGAAGTTGTAAAAAAAAAAAAATTAATTAATATCTCTTGGAAGCCAGGACAACATTCAGAATAGTCGCGTGAGTGTTAACCTGCGAATGGGGTTGATTGTCCGAATTCTTTATGCACGCAATATGCATACAAGCATAAGTTCCTAATTACCGTATCTATACCATTGTACCTTAGTCCCTAACCCTAGCCGTAACCCTTGAGAATTCGGATTTGTGACCCGAGTTCGAATTAGGTTTAAGTATATCTAAGAATTTGCATACAACCGACTGTGACGCTTAATTATTTTGAGATTGCATCGTAGCAGTAAGTGTACCCACCTATTTGTGTGCATAAAATAATTTTAAAATCAACCAAATTCACTTTAATCTTCTCCGGTTGATAAGACCCCATTATTCATGTAGACCGGT
The DNA here is from genome assembly GCA_000328365.1 of Capitella teleta. Taxonomy (NCBI): domain Eukaryota; kingdom Metazoa; phylum Annelida; class Polychaeta; family Capitellidae; genus Capitella; species Capitella teleta. The sequence goes on from KB310616.1 coordinate 24,567, forward strand.
TGCCCCCAGTTTGGACGCCGATGTGATACACTCATCTAAGCCGCTAATACTAGCGGTACATATTGTTGGGAATGAACACTTTTTCATTTTTTTCCATGTCATATGTAAGTAGTATAGTCTCATTACTGATATCTATGCTAATGCCCTTTATCGTGTATTTTCCTGGAATCGAGCGTACAAAAACTAGCTATTCTCGGCTCCAGCGTTGTTAGCAACCCTTAGCAACAGTCGACTGTCAATAGCAATGCTTGAAGGCGTAAAATTATGTCAATCATTGTGAACATCATGACATGCTTACATTCAGTAGCGTGTTTAATCTCAACATCGAAATGGATCAGCATTCAATAGTGTCATCCATCACACATTCAACATATCCATCGACAAGAGAGCTGAATGAAAATGCAAACAACTTATGACATTGAATATTGTGAGTCAAGGTTGAAACATTTCCAAAGAGAACCATCTGATAACAACGACTATTTCATGGAAATGTAATTGTGCTCGACTTTTTCGTTCGACAACTTCTCAGGAAATCAGGGATTCCCTCCCTTTTTTTTCTTTTCCATAGTGTCGATAGCCATGCTATTTGTTTTCGTGTGCATTGGTCAGCGGTAGTTATTGAGGTGTCGAGGTTTGTTGATGAATACATGAAATTGACACACCGTGTTTTTATGACCTCGACACATCTAGTAAAACAAGCTCCGCTGCCATCTTCCGGTGAACAGCGAGCCCTGATATCACGTAGGCAGCTCGCACACGTATTTACCGCTGTTCATTTCGTGTATTTTAGCGAGGACAAAATCACAGCGTCGACATTGATGGAGCTGAGAGACGCGTGTGAGAGTGATCATCCCTCTTTGCTTATCACCACTCACTCGCATCCTCTGTGAAAACAGTAGATCTCCTTAGTTGGCGTAGAAATGCATTCATTGAAATGGACACATTCGTCTTGCTTAGCAACTCCCACCGGAATGAAATCGACAGCGATTCTTGGTATGTACGAAATATGATTTACTGGCATGCTACGCGTGCGGAATCAACTCTCAACATACTTAATATATTTCATGTGGCAAACTAATTCTAATTAAACTTTTTCTCTACTGGACACACCTACAAGTACACTTGGAACCATCTTTGAATACGAGCAAGTAAAATGATCTTCTCAAGTGTCCCTTAGAGAATCAGTTATTTGCAATCGTAGTGGCTGGCCATTTTGTCGAATCCTCGACAGCGACGACATCGAATAGAAGAACCGAAGACGGAAACAATGCATACTGATGTCGAAAGACGAACTCCACCGCAACTCTCAGCTCTTCAATATTTCAGCACAAAAAGCTCTCTGAGAATTGTATGTACGCTGCCTGTGTCGGCCATTGATGGCCCTACTCCCAAACCCTCCCTTCATTCCCAAACCCTCCCACCGCCTTCCTCAATCCTATCTAGGGAAGCAGACCCAATTCATAATCTCAGCTCTTACGCAGGGATCAAAACGCATTCCAGAATTACATTCACTAAAGGTTGAGGTAAGCTGAGGTCTCTGTGGGTTAGGGGACCGTTGGTGTTTAGTTACCCATTGTGATTTGTTCAGCAAGAGTTGAACTCTTAGATGAGTAGTATATGACATCAACCCCACGTGGAGTCATGTTATAATGGCGTCATAATTCAGGCTGGTTGCCGGATGCTTATCTGTCTCAGCACTGATGTTTTCTTGGAAAATCGGGACCATAGAGCAATTCGAAGACTCACTTAGATCCGTCTGTTCGAATGGACTGTCCACCTTTCTTGTGGTCAGCGTGAATTGAAAACCAAATGTCTACACACAGATTTATCCCCGCGATTTAAAATATAATATAATGCAATACACACGTAATAGGTAGCACCACAGACATCAGCAAGAGTTGAATGTATGATTGCTTTATCAGTTATCACAAATGAAGCATAAATTAGTAAATAAATTCAGTTAATTCTTAGTATTATTATTAATATTTTGCCTGCATGGGATTCAGAATGTGTTACCTTTATTTACAATCGGCATATAGATGCTTTGCATTCCTTCTGTGACCTCCATGTAGAAAAGGGGTATGGGCGGGGGAGCTAATTTGAGCCTTTGAGATATCCTTGGAACCCTCTGATCGTACGACTCAAATACATCAGCAGCCGGATGCATGACATACGGCCACGTGGTTGTCTGGGCATACAACCAACTGAGTGGGTGTCTCACTGACATGCTGTGCCTTTGCCGTTTGCTTTGTAGAGATCAGCATGATGTTGTTAATCATCCATTCAAATGCTTCCCTCCTCGTGTGTTGTTCTCGTGTCCAGCTGTAGAGATATTTGCATTTAAAATACTTGTGTTTTACTTGTGTTTTTATTAGATCCTGATAATAAGCATACCGAACGTGGCCTTTTATCACACCCGTGATAGTTCCACAGCATAATAAGAGGGCGTAAGTTCACTTAGGTGCACTTGCAGTTGTATTCTCGCTTATTGCTCGGAAACTGCACCATTTCCCAAGTGTCAGCCCCCTTCCCCTCGTTGACCAGCGTGCGATTTGCTGACCTTCCACGGCATAACACCTTTGATCTGCGTATTGAAGCTAAACCCTATTTGATACACATCATTAGTCGTGTGATTCGTGGAAATTGGCCACACTCGTGACGGCATTTGATGAAATGCTTGCGTGATGTCGGGATGGCCATTAATTGTCAGCAATGAGACAGTTCTCTGCTTGGCCGCCCAGCGTCTGTCATCTTCGACTTGTCTTGCAATCCGTTTCTCGTGCAGTGAACATTATTGCCAAGACTCCTTAGACGCATCGCCGTCTTCAAAACGATGGCTTGACGCTGAAATTGGTGCAACCAACTGCATCAACCAGTTCGAGTGAAATCAATGTCCCTCACTGAGTTAGATAGGGGGCCGCTTACAATTTTCATATGAAAATAACAGGAACCCCGAGAGATCGTTATGGCCCGGTGGCATCTTGTCGCACCTTCGTTTCCATTGTGCCACCGTGGCAATGACTTGATTTGAACCAATGCGCTGAGGGGCTTTTTCACGGGATCATGCAAAACACCCCTCGGTAAACCCTAGACGTAATTAATCCCCGCTGGGGTTATGAGGGATGGCGTCTCAACTGAAAACCCGAAGGACGTGCGAAGTGGTGACGTCACTGCTTAAAGGAAGAGAAAAAAAAAATTCCATCCAGCCGGAGAAAAGTGGGAAAACTGAGAAACAGCCGAGCGCTAAACGTAAGCCGATTTGGACAAAACACTGTCTATCTCAGCGACACTTAAAAGCATTTTAGGAGAATCAATGTCAGTGGAGATTCAAAGTGGATCTCTGTGAATTTGAGGGCCAGTCAGATGAGCGGGAGGGGGCTAGAGGGGGCTGCGTGCGCCCGCGCCTCGTTTGATCAGTCAGCGAGGGTCGCATGTGCGGGTAAATCAAACGTGACTGGGGCAGCATTGCAACTCGCAACGTTCACCTCCAATAAACATGATAATCGTTCACATTGAGCGAGAATGGAAGTAGATAGAATGGGTCCTTCTGCATATCAACCATTGAAGATAACGCCACGTGGCTCACCCACGGCAGATCTGACACAGAGTAAGGCTAGTGATGACCCTACCCTTCGCTATACCTTCTCTTGGTTCCCCAATTCCGTCTAAGGGGTCCTTATCTTCGGGGTGAGAGGGGCTACGGGGGAGTAAAGAGTCTTTCTGTGGCCATTCCGTTTATTAATTGCGTCATCCCTACTCCTTCGTTCGTTCTTCCTCTCTCTTTAGTCAATATCACTTTGGTACACGACACGTGTTGCTCGCCTGCTTGCACAGAGTTAGCACAACAATATTCATTTCCCCTCGGCAGTAAACCAAACAACTATGGGAGTAGTTTTGCATGTGGCTATATAAGAAGCAATGCACTTTGCACCAGTAATAAGAATCAATGATTTAGATAGCCGATGATGAAGATTCCGTTCTCGCAGCGCAGCCAATTCATTGTGACAGATCCTGGCTGAGTTATTCGCTGAGGCCAGAGTGCGTGAATGCCTCATTTGACACGGCGGAAGAATTTCCCGGCCGCAAAATGAGTGATGCGTCCCGTGTGACGTCATATCCGCCGATCTACTTTATCCTTCTTTCAGAAGGGGGTACTCGCGTTGACAAATCGATTCACTTTATCGCACGAAAATGCCAATAATCCCCCGTTATTGATTTGAGAATTATCACTCCCAAGATCTGGCAATTATGGTCTTTTGAAAAATGGTTTGATTGAGCCATCGGGCGATTTGATCTTCGCATGCTATCCGCCTCTCTCGCCGTTCTCTTTCACTCTTCTCCTGATTTGCCCTCAAATGCTAAGGTTAAGTGAAGGACGACTCCACCGCACTTTTTGACACAATTCTATTTGCATTTTCTCTGCGGATCTACATCTCTCTTTAGCTGGCATGCCATTGGGCACATAAATGTTTGGATGGCTGTATAGACATAAAAAGGGCAACATTGTGACAAAGGTAAGAATTAACTGAAGCATCAAATACCTTTATGCTGCTCCGTGATCCCACCCAATTTCTCAAATTGGTTCCAGCGATAACAGATTGCGCAACAATTGCTGCTGTCTTATATGAAAAGAAACCCTTCATTTACGAGCGCTCTCATTCTGTTATCAACCTCATTTGTTTAATTCGTTTACCTGGGCCGCAATTCAGGATCTGATAAATCTATCACTGTTTCAAAAATCATCAAAATTGAAGAGATCTTAATTCCATTCCAAACTAATGTTCGTCCTAGTGATCTCGTCAAGTGCTTCAACCGAAAATCAACAACCTCCGATGTGTCAATCGTGCAGCAATCGTGATGATAAAGTGACTATTGAGCTACAACGCTCGTGAGTGTTGCCGAGATGGACAGCGTGATGAGATGGGCTCTTAGTTGATGAAGTTCAATCTCAAACTCTGCCGCACTCTCCGCAATGAGTACATCAGGGATTGGCCCAAAGGGGCGATGTTTTCATAAATAATCAACCAGGTTGTCGCTGTACATTGCACTTTGATGGAAGTTGTCCATTTCATGGGAGTTTGTTTGGAATGGACATCTGGGCATTGATATATGACGTTGACATTGTTTCATTGCTCGCATGTCGGTCATAACGTGGATAATTTATTATTCGGTTTTATTAAACATGAAACTGTGGTCTGAAACCGATGACACGCGTAATAACAATGAGCAAATGAAATGTACAGCATGGTTCATCAGTCATCATAACGCTAATACAATTGATTGTAATATCATTTAAGTGGAATGTGTTGCTTCTTTATCCAACGGTAGATACTTTGAAAGACCACACACAACCACGTTGCAAGATATAACATATAACTTCTGCACCACGCTGTATTTGGCAAATTCCTTCTCCTACTCTTCCTCATCCTCCTCCTCCTCCTCCTCTTCTCCCTCCTCTTCCTCCGGTTGAGAGTGGCTGTTGGGTTTGCTGAGGGTCGTGGCGTTTACGGAGGTGAGTCTCTCCACGAACAAACCCTTTGCATAATTGTACAGTTCCGCGTCCAAAGCGTTTGCTTTGAGAATGGCCAAACTCTGTTTCTCCGTAAGGTCAATTGAATGCGCATGTGTGAGGTTATGCTGAACAAAATCTTGTAAGAATTCAAGGCCGAAGGTATGCTCGAATAAAAGCTGCGTTTCTCGCTGGAACTCAGTGAGGCCAAAGAATGCCATGTTTTTGAGGTTCTCTTTGGCGCTCTTCAGCATTCTTAAGTCTCTTTCTTCGCGTGATAAGGCGGACGAGTTGTAGCAACCGACGATGCTAAGGTTGGCTAGCATTCGCGTTTGGCGGTTGTTTGCCAAATTATGCGGACATGCGAGGAAGTCTTCCAGTGTCACGCCCGACCAATCATCACCTGGGGAGGTAAACATTGATCAGAGCAGTTGTTGAATGTTCGGTTACAGTTGGCCTACCTTCAAAGCAAAATGGGACTTCTTCAAGAGAAGCCTGTCTGCCGTTGCATTTCAGCTTCGCACCCATCCAAGTTGACCCTCTCTGAACATGCTTCCATTCACTCAGGTAACGATAGTATGGCTCCCTTAAAATGGTGATGTACAAGTACCTGGAATTATACACCGTTGCCAGTCAAAAGAGGTCGGATATCAATGTCATTAACATATTAGACAATTGGATAGATGCCAAGGAAGGAAATATTATTGAAGCAATCCTGGCTGTCAAAGAAGGGTTTTGTGAGTACTTGAACGCCGCAAGCAAGCATCGTCTGATGGATATCATGACCTCAATAAATAGTTCAACCAATCAGCAACCAGTTAAAGCTAAAGACGGCCAACAGAAATACCTACAAGACATAATTAATGAAAGAAGCTGGAGAAATGCCACAGTAAGGAAGGTCAGCAAGGCTGAAAGAAATATTCGCTAAATGAAGTCCTCAAACAGATGCTATTAACAAGAAAAAGTAAAAGCTCCAAAAGAGGGAGGGGCTATCTTGTGAAGATGGCCGAATACTGTGAGGAAAAAAGAAGCCCAATATGATAAATAAGAAATGCGCGAACAGACTCCAGAACAAGATCCCACGAAGCACGAGGTAGAGGTTTTCTTGAACTTCAGTGGACCGGCGATGCACTTGGCATAGATGGCAGCCCAATAGACAAATAGGTGCCCAGTACACCACAAATCTGGCTTTGTGGAAGGAAGAAGCTCCGGGAACATATCGCAAATAAGCGGATTCATTAACACAATAAATTGAATCTGTCGCTGTATAATTATGGGTTTCGTTGATTAGAGTAAAGCTTTCGACTGTGTCAACCACAACATTCTGTCAGCGGTCATATATATTTTTTCCAAAGCATTCAACTCCACGCATGGTCAAAGAAGGTTTAGACCTATACCTTCAAACAAAGAAGGTCAGGACTAAACATTCCTGGGTGTGGTGTCAGACAAGGTTGTATTACATCTTCATCTCTATTTAACACGAAAGACATCACGAAAGTAGCGACTGAGACCGACACCAAAATTCGCGAATGGACAATCAATAAGATACGCTGATGACACGACAGTATTTAAGAGGAGATGACACTGCTATCAAAAATTGAAGAACTCGGCTGGAAGAAAGGACTGCTGCTGAATGCAATGAAACCCAAGACCAATGTTCTTGACAAGAGGATCGGACAGACTTCAACCGCTTCACCTTGAATGGACAAGAGCTGGAAGAGATTGAGCAATTCAATTACGTGCACCAGGTTTCCATGATCAATACTGAAGCAGGTGGCACAGGGCGCCGTGCATTCTGGTCTACTCACGTGACGCGTACTAAAAGTCGTAAAACTAAAAATATTGATGAAGCTTCATAGAATATAGTGCCGCTTGCCCAGTACATTGCGGCTATTATGGACTAACGACTTTGTAATTAGATGCTTGCCAAGGGAAATTTTTCGCTCATAGATAATCATAATTATACAATGCGTTTATTATTAATTGCTAACCAACTATTTGAGTTGAATTGAGCGATAATTTTGTTATTTTATTTCTCAGGTTGCCCGTTGATGTTGCTACAAAATTCACCATAAAAAATATCGTCCCGCGCGAGCGCAATTTAATAGCCGAAATGTCTATCCAAGAGACAAAAAAAAGTACCGGTTTGCAAAGATGGAGACGATCCGAAAAAAAACCCAAAAAAAAGCAAAACAAAAAAAACAAAAAAGCAAAAAAAAAAAAAAACAGCAAACTAAAACTTCGTCTCGTGAGATCGGCATCCTCGATGGTGTTCTATGGGTGTGAATCTAAGAGACTAAGACTATCACATATAAAGTCGAAAACTGAATCAGGTTAATTTAAAATGGGGCGATACCGGCGACTACAACCCGACTAACCATCCCGAAGCTAGGTGCTCTAAGGATGAGATAAATGCCTCTCCCACAAATGAGAAGAAAACAAAGTTGTTGTTGTTTTTGTTTCCTTTCTCTTTGCCATCAGGGGAAACTTGTCAGGGCAGAGTTGAGAGCCCACGGGAAAGGGGAAGACCAAAGAGAAGCGACGCATTCCGATGTAGAAGTGTGGCTCAGGTCCAGCCTGCACAGGGCCTCTCACCTGAAACGCTATTCCTGAAGGTCACAACTACTCTACGCAAGCCACCCGATAAGAAGGCACAGAAAGAAAATTCGAATCGATAAAAAATAGTAAAGTGCTTCCCTACAGATGACTGACAGAGATGCATTATTCAAGAAACAAAACCTCTGTTCAATATTGATGAAAAAGAATTGTAGGTAGTTTTGGCTTAACGTGGGATTTTGTTCATTTAAAGGCTGCTTCCGTGGGCGGTATTGGAATGGCTGCCTTGGGGACAAACACAACTAAAGAGCGAAGAAAATGATCCGGAAAAAGAAACGAAGAAACTATCAAAGGAGCCATTGATCAGTGAAACATCTGGAGGAATTAGCTTCCTCCGACTATTGTCTGTCTGTATCCTATCTGCCTGCCTGTCTGGCCGGAATTAATTACATGCCTACATGCGTACGATCCTGTACAACGCATACCAGCAATGTTAGGATATTATTATGATTAGCTGCTATGGTTATGTGCCATAAAGTGACACGGAATTGTGATGGGGATAATAAGATAATGGTTTGCGGCACCACCCATGGCATAATGGCCTTATTAGAGAAGATGTTTCGCCTTCATGAATCACTATTGGCGACAGTGCAAGCTCTTCAACTCAAACACCAAAGTGATCTCAAGATGACTTATACATTTAACTACTATTAGATCCTATAATATCAACGTTTAAAGACCTCTACGATGCAATTCCTCGTTTGAGTGTCATGAGGAGGGATGTTTGGAATAAAAATTGGCTGGTTATTTTTTAGAGGGATTGCTAGGTCGATGACAATCTCAGTCGGCGATTTTTTTCCTCGGGGTTAGAGGTCGTCGTGGGGGAATAACGGAAGGTATTAATCTTTTGATACGGCATAGGGTTGGCCTTTTTTCAAATTGGCCAATCGTTAAATGACAGTAATGGCCGGGGTTTTTTTATGCTGCTTTTACCCCTTGTAGTCTCAACATTGCGGGTAATACTCACATGTGTTTCATAAATTTATGCATTGAGTCTTGCAGGAATCTTGCATTTGTAGAAGCTGACATTCGAATTGTGCGAAGCAAATGGAGAGGCAAGGGCAGAAGGGATAAGACTATAAGCGCGAAAGAGCATTTGCAGCCAGAAACGGCGGAGATTCGAGGCTCCCGGGACAAATAATGCAGGTCCTTTGGTATACGCAAGTGATGGCAGCGATCGCCAGAGTAGTAAGAGCTAGTGGCGAGTATTGATTTTGTATTTGATGCACGAAGCATGAATTGAGAGAGATTCACTTGATTTGTGGTAAGATTGGGGCTTGGTACAATGCTCTATTGCGTCACACGGGGAACTGCACAGAGGTCACCAAGGGTCAATCAATCTATAAATACAGATGCTGATCTATTCGTTGCTTATAAGCCCGAAATGCAAAGAGAAAGCCAAGTGCAATATTTACGCAGAAGGCTCGTAGGACGAGAAGCGAGGGGGGCTTTTTTTGGTGCCCTGGGACCTGATTCCTGTTGCTCTGGGAATCAGACCGAGGCACAGTGAATTAGCATCACAGGCACCAAAGGCTACGGTCTCTGACACCCGCGCACACCCATGGTAAGTGTAGCACACCCGAGCGGCAATAACCAGGGGTTGGCACATTTGGCTCGGCCTCTCACTGGATCCAGCAGCAAATTTAAATACAAAACTCGCAATTATTCAATGGTTGGGAAATGCAATCATGAGCATTGGAGGGAGAGAGAGTAATCTAGCAATCAAACAATCAAACAGCGATTGTACAAGCGAAAGAGATAAAGACAACATGGCTTTAGCTTCGGCTGTTGTTGGTCTATGAATCAATGGACAAATGTTCGGTGTGCAGAGAAAACTCAGATAGAGACTGAGGGCGTAGGAATCGAATATCGAACGACAGATGAGGAGAAAGTGCGGTAATTGGATCTCAATGATCGATAGGTAACTTATACACTTCGTGGAATCGATCGCAGGAGCTCTTACTTTGCAGTAGCCGTCTTGTGTTGCTTTTGAATTAGGTATCGACTTCGCACCGTCCCTTTGTGCGACCTTACTACGCTGTAATTACAGGCACTTGTGCCGTATCCTTCTCTCTTCTGATGTCGCCGGGTGACAACAGGCATAAGGTGTGGCTTCCCCTTTCAATGATTCAGCACATAAATAGACAACACTGGCTCCTGAGACTTTAAATAGATGGAGAGAGCTTCATTCCGTGGAATTGCAGAGGGTGACGGAAATGTTGAACAGTGACCCTATAAGGTCGAAGAATGGTGAATCAAAGCCGCGGTATCAATTCCTTTGGCGGTGTGGACCTTCTACTTCCTCAGGACCTGCATCACATCGATCTGAAGTCACAGCTGCCACAAGGCGAAATCATTAATTGGCTTAAAGGATTATTGTGCTGTTGGGATGCGGAGAGGGGGTTTGGGGGAGACAGCAGGCGGTATCAGATTCCAGTCCAGCACTTCTCATGCAATTCCGGCATTAGGCGTCAACCAATGACCTCATCTGACCATACATCTGTTGCGTGACAATGTTCTCCCGTGATGCCCTGACTCAAAGCACTCGTTTTCTGATACCTGTAATTAAAGCCTTTAATATCAGCCATTCCTCTTGGGGTCGTGACTCATCAGCGACGTGACTAAGTAGGAATGATACAAGCGGCATTTTAATCACACAAGATGTTGATTGCAGCAAGAGTCGGTCGGTTTAACTTCCGTGTCTTTGTGCTTCTGAGCCCGAAGGCTTCGTCGATGTGAATCGGATGTTTTCGCTCAATTGCAGATACTGACAAGAGAGAGCCAGCGGCTATGCAAATCGACCGGCAGCTTTGACGTTGTCTGCATATCGGCAATTTATACGTGTGACGCCTTTCAGCCTCGATGATTACACAGTATGCTCCGCTTCTTGGAATTTGCATGTGTTGCATGCAATTGTTGAACGTGAGCAGCACGTTCAGAATACGTTTGCAGGGCGTGTTCGCATTCCCTGATCAGCTCATCATCACGTGTTATTAACCCCCGACATCAGCAACATTCACTCCTTATCAGTTTATGCATTTACAACTTTGATGATTATTGGTGTATGTTACACAGGGCTAATAGGATAAATATCGCAGACATACCGACTCCATATTCATAAGGTTTCGTAATGCAATGAATATTAAAATTGATAATTATAAAATATAAATCTGTTAACATACAACCGTTATGCCTACATAGGCGCAACGCAAAACGTTGGACGACATGTTTTGATTTCACAATACCACGATGTTAAATCGCCACAGACAATAGATCCAACTAACATCCCCAAATCTAGTAAATGAATTCAATCTGATAAGCTATTACGTAACATTGATGAACACATTGCAATGCAACGAGACTGCATTCAAAACATTCATGTAATTACATAGCCTGTTCGGTGGACAAATTAACCACCGAATTGTAGAGCCACTTTTACGGGTGGTCAATCAACATTAATGGTCAAATTGGCCTTTTGTCATCACTCACCTCCTCTGCGATTGTCCCTCCACCTTATTGATGTGGCCGTCTACACAATTTTGCAATTCCGTCCAATCGGCGTGAACCCCACATGGCCAACCAGTGGAGTAGCGACTGAACAACCAAACATGCTTCTTACTGTTGGAGCAATCACATTTACGCTTGTTTGTATAACACTCGCATGGCTTCTGCAGGCGCACATCTCGAACCAAATGTTTACCAAACGTAGTGCCTCCCGTTTTCTGTATATGCAAGAAAACTAGCACGTCACTGTTGCCGTTCACGTCAAAGTCTGGCACGGTGTACCTGACGCTGCCCTCGGTGTATCGGGTCGGGGTACCGTCCGCATATCTCACGTGTTCAGAGGATAAGATGCAGAGACTGACTGAGCAAATGATGGGGATGATGACGAGGCTGCAGGCTAACACACACGTTATTCCAAGCAGCAAACAGCGTATCTTGCGCAGCATTCTTCCTCGTCCATCGCGCAGAGATCCGAGCGACGTCAAGTCCTGCGACCAAGTACGCGTACGCTGCGTGGATGCGCTGCTCTTGTATCGCGGCCTGTAATCGGAGTGCAAGTGCGCTGGCTATCAATTGGCCAATTCATGGTGCTCTAGCTGCTGGGCTTTCAATCCCTCTGCAGCTCAAATTATCCCATTGTTGTTACAGCAAGCAGAGGTATAATGCGTGTGCTAGATCTCACAGTTCACCGAGCTTCACTCGTCGAGTGAGATGAAGCGAGGATGCGCAGCATGCGAGTTCCCGGAAAGATTCAAATTGGCCCGAGTGACAACCAAGCCTTAAGCCGAGCTACCCATTGCCGCATGTCAGGGCAAATGTCGCGCAGAGGACGATGGCCAATGTTTGCTGAGGAGCTCTGAGGCTAACAGGCTGAAAGGAACGATCATGGATTAATTGGCGAGGGCTTTAAGCAGAAATCACATCAATGAATAGCTGATTACGGCCTCAATTCACCCCGGAGAAGGGGGCTGAGGAGCTGAAGGGGTGGCGGGAAGGGGGGGATCGTGCGGTTCTTGGGGCACAGCAGCAATCCCATTATGGGGTTTTGTGCTCTGTTGTTTTAAGTGAGGGCGTTGTGCTTTTTACCTCCTCTGCCGAATGGACTGCTAGCCAAGCAGGGACATTAGTCACTCCCACTAATGACCGCCAGGGTTCGCCAGCGAAGCATTTGCCTAAGTTCAATATACACTCAGTCGACGCTCGTGCAGTCAGTCATTCAACTATTTGCACCCAGCATATTTTTGACAAATCGACTTATGGTTTTTGGAGAGAGAGAAAAATGAGAAAGTTAAAAAGCCAAGCTTTCAAAGTGCAGTTCAGAGTATTGCTGTCAGTCAGTGAATAGAAGCGTGTGTTAGACACATGCTTGGGGCTTCCACCTGTGCTCACCCTTTTCATTCGACACAAAAGCGAGAATTCTCTGAAGAGAAATCAAACGAAAAGCGGCAAAATGGCCACGAATCTCTCCTCTTCCGCGTGTAGCTTCTCCTGTGACCCTCTTCTCGAGTGCATTTCTTGTGGCACAAGTGAATGTTGCTTCTGCCAATTACAATTACGGTACTGAGTTCAGTTCGCCTGTCATATTCAAAAAAAGATGGCAACAAAAAGCAGTTGGTACTTGGTGTCGTGAAATGGGACAACACAAGCGCTGCGGAACATCAAAGGGAGTGCAGTGGAAAAATGAGATGACGCAAACAGTGAAAGACACCTGATGGTACAATCTTACCTCACAGGAAGACGGGGGTCACTCAGTCCATCGTAGGACCCACCCCCCTCCGCAAGGGAATGGTGCTTGGTGAAAGGGTGTGGAATCAAGACAACATCCATGGACAACGAGACTATATTATTTCAAGGTTATTTATGTAAGCCTCTTTGAAGTGTTTCTTTGGTCAACCGTGACCCGCAATGCCAATAATGCCTGATACAATCGACATTCATCTTGCCAATGCCCACTATTTAGAAATATATCATGACCTTGGCCTAACCCTAGCCCTATAGCTTAAGTCTACTAGTTTAGTCTTTGATACATCGGTGCCCTTGTTTATACCTGTGTGACACTTCATATATCTGGAATAAAAAGGTGATTTGTTTTCTTCTTAATCTAATGACTAATTTATAAAGATCGTACAGGTGAACTTTTTGCGGTCTCTGTTGTCAATATAACTGCAGTGATGGCGCTTTAACGCTTTGCCTGTGGGTATAATATGGTGTGTGCGTAATACCTTTTATGTGTTAGAAACAATGCTCGTTAGACCCCACCCGAAGGTGGTGCATGTCAGCATGTGTGAGGGTCACCGTGCATGTACCTGACGATGACCTCTGCGAAGAGATCAAAGGGGCTGGATGCATGCGCTTGATCGTGCTAATTCGTACTCGTGATTGCCTATGCACCGGCCGAAGACTGATAAGGTGTCACTTTGCAATCTTTCTCCAGTGACAATTTGGTCGGATATATTAATTGATAGCGAGCTCGTAATACAAGTAGAATTGTCGGTCGGTTCAGACAGCTAGCTTACATTTGCCCTGAGAAAATTGTGCTCGACTTCCCTTAAATTATGCGTGTAATAAATAACGCTGCATATAAAAGTCCTTTGTCCAATACCCTACATCTTTTAAGTAATATTTTTAATGTAAGGAATATTTCATCATTTCCTATCAATAATATTTAAATACATGTAATCCCCTGAACTTAAAGGGTGCAGTGAAATCGACACGTGCCATTCTCCAATGCTAAAAATAGAAGGATTCAGATCGACGCATAAACAGAATTCATAATTCGACGAGTTTGCCCAGATTTCTACAAATCCATTATCTCTCCTGTAAAAAACACTTCCCAGTGAGGAAATCGCGGTTTCAGCCTTCGCCTTCCAATGAGGCTCAATCCGCCCCTCATCCTGCGTGTCACGTGAGCGTAGCCTGTCGAAGTGCGTCATGAAGTCATATGATTCGGTTTTCTTTGAATCCGTGTGAACATTTGCCAGCATCGGATGTCAAATGCGGTTGGTCACGTGATCAGCGCGATTGATTTTGGGTCAGAAAAAGAGGAACATGAAAAACGAACATTAGCTCAGTGAGGCATGTTGGGAAAATGTTCACGCCGTTTCGCGCCTAATTTTCCTAACGGACGATTTTCCATCTCCCATAGCAACCACTCATAGCAAACGCCGTGTGTGTTTTATAAGTGACAAAATGGCGCGATTTTGCCTTTCAAACATAATTATTGCCTAAATATCAACTTGATCACTATTCTCTATATCATATGCCGCATATTTATGTTTAATGTCGCCAGTAAAATGTCAGATATAAATTAATGGATAAGTTTGTCAATAAAACGTCGTTTGGGTCGAATGAATATAACTTAGGTCGATTTTGTGAACGTGATTGAATCGTTTGACATTTTGGCTACGAATGGGGACAGGTCACAGGTCAAGAAATCGGCAATGAATTGTGTAAACTAGAGGTATAAATAGCGAATATAATATGAACAGATCCGTTTCATTCAAACTATATCCCAATTTAATTAGACAGTTTGTGAGTCAGAAGATGGATTGACATTGCAGCCGAGGGTTCAATGAATGTCCAAATGGCATGGAGTCCATTACAACCACCGATCTTGATCCACAATCAGCGCCTTAATCGACAATCGAATTGCCTGGCTCCTTTAATTGCACCTTCTCTGCATGGCCACGATTACGTAATAATCCTTGAGATCTCTAATGGTTCATTATGATTGACGCATAATTAACGAACCAGCAAGGTCTTTGCTGGATACAATTGATATACGATCGGTTCACTTATCTGGTATACATGTATTAGAGAAGACACGCTTCATTAATTAGGCAGCTTACAATAATTAACAACCTGAAACATAAAGTATCCCAGTAACTGTAGCAACTGGATGGCAGACATACTGTCCCGGATAATACGTTCATTGTCAACGGTATCATACGGTACCAGATTGGAGTGATATAAAGTGCAACTAAAGTTACATTTTAACAAAGAAATGCTATTTGGAATCAATTCAGATTATCTTTATGCAAATGGCATTCTTCTCGTATGCTGCTTGGTTCTTGGTGGAGGGTAGGTAGACCAGGTCAAGGAAGTTCAATGGTTAGCATACCCCGCGGCCAATATAATTGGAAATGCCATAATATTATATCATGGTGTGAGTTTTGACTGTCGCGCATTTAGTTCTGTAATTGTGAAAACAATGCTATGACTGTAATTTCCGATCACTGTGGTCATCAGTATGGCGGTGGTTCAAATTGAACGGTCCATCTACTTAATGACCTTTTTAGAGTCCATCCATGTTATGACCTTTTTAGAGTGATATCCCTCATTATATTCCATTTCATCCACTTTTGTTGCAATCTTTACGACTGGACCTCATTTGACAATTGGATGAAACTTGTGCCTATATCTGAGCAAGATGCACTCCTCAGCTACTGTTCAGTCTCATTGACTCCAATGAAGAAGAATTCTCGCGATTTCTTCCTTTTGCCTTTCTTGTGCTGCCAGCATCCAGATCCGAGGCTTCCCTCTTCCCTTCCCGCCGTCAAGCTTTCCTGTCGTCACTATTTTATATTATTCTTTGTTCCTCCTCTTCTCAAAACATGGCCTATAAATTCTGCTTGTCTTAAATTCATTTTGCCTAGAAACCGTCCAAGTGTTCCCGTTCTTGATAATATTTTTTGTTGGGAATATGCATGATCTTGGTACAATATTTTTTAACTCTCAAGGGGGTGGAATTGATTTCATAATGTCACTGATAAATCAATGCAGAATAATAATAATTATACGGATACTCATTATTTTTTATATAAAATAGAATGGATTTACATAAGTTCTATTTCAATTCAACCCTTCAGTGTTCTCTGAGATTCAATGAGCATCTGCAGCTGATCAAAGGAATCGTCCCGGAGGCATTTGTGGATCTGCTGAGTGAATCCTATGTAATGCTGCATGTTATGTCTGCAAAAGAAATTCAGAAAGAAGAAATACAGAACATGAAAGTGAAAAGGAAGAAGAGTACGACTTACATGGTGAGAAGAATGGGAGCAAGGAGTTCAGAGACCTCCAGTAGATGGTGCACGTAGGCGCGCGAATGGTGGACGCAGGTGTAGCACTCACAACCCTGCTTCAAAGGACCAAAGTCACGGGCGAATCTGAGGAAAGCGATTGAGAGAGCACACACATCACACACAGCGCACATACCGCTTGTGTTTGAGGCACATCTCGTACGGCCCTTCTTCTCCTTCCACTGAGTGACTCAATTCTTGCTCTTGAGTCTGTGCATCAAACACGTAATTGAACGTTAAGGCTGATCCTCTCTCTCCCACAACGTAGGGGTACGTGAACATCCGGTGTTAAGGAGTACACGACACATCATTGTAGAAGTGAGTTAAAAAGGTAACAATGCTGTGGAACGTGAAGGGTAGAAACAGCGTTACATAACATGATACATGATGATTACATAACATGAAAGGATATGAAAGGTCAAATATATCAAGGCCGAGTTTGATGGCAGCCAGAAGAGAGTGGGGCGGCAGAGCTCCAGTGAACACACGAGGCTTATCTTCCGATAATTCATTCTGCAATAGAATTTTATAACTTAAAAAAAAAAACTAAAAAATAAAAATCAAGTAACTGACTAAAGAGATTTGAAGAAGATCAGAAATTTCGCTGATTTTCAATTCTTCAACTTTGGATCCATTGTGGTGAAATCCTTCAATGGAATATCCTGGAAATATGTTAATAATTAGTTATATTTTTAATTCCAGGTATTAAAATATGTTTTTATTAATATGTCCCGAGGAGATGCTTGCAGTTCAAATAAGCGCCATTGGTTGAAAGTAGATACTGCAAAGTGCTTTTTAAAATCCTACCTGAGACATCTCGTTTGCTGACTTCCTTAGCAAAACGTGCTCGTTCATATTTATTATAACCTCCAACGATACCAGCAAACATCGGAACGTCCCTCAGGACCTGAAAATGAAGCCAAAAACAGAAATGAACAAAATGAACAAAATCAGTCATCAAAACTGACTTCAGATTTCTTTTTCTCTTCTAAACATAAATCCAAGAATTGAATTGACCGATCCACACTTTTCTTCATGCGTTTATTTGAGGCGTCTTTTGGGGTGTCGCCATCAAACATCGCTTGATACACACACGGACGTAGGGCTTCAGTGAGTCGCGTGTGCATTTCTACCGTCATCTGCAATTGCACAAATAAATTTTCCGAGAATCCTCCCACAATATATCGGAACCTCCGTTTTTCCCGGCCGCCCCCAGACGGCGACTCCTTTGTTGGTGTTGAAGCCGGTCGGCGTGGCAACTCCGGGGTCTTGCATGGAAGCGAACACCAGTTTCTCCTGCGAATGGTGAATAGCAAATCAAACACCAATTCGCAAATAAACTTCACTCACAGGCAAAGAAGCAAACGCTGCGATTCCTTTGTTGTACTTCTGAATTGCATCATAATGCTCAGATCTGCAAAAGGTCAAAGGTTATTTGCTCGATGCTTCTGGTGTCGAGATCTCACACATGGCCGTTGGGAACAATCATGACGGAAGGCGTGTCTGAAATCTTACTCAGAACATCGCTGGTGAGGTAGGGAGCACTGCCCTGGAGTGTGTACATCATCCAGAGGGGCGTGGCCAGCGGCTGGGGCCCTAGGTCGGTCAGTGACCCCAGGCGACATCCATTGCGAACCTGTTGCACAGTGAACCTCATCGTGCCTGCATGAAGAGTGATATATTTATTAGTTTGCAGATTACATCTGTTCAAATGTTCAAGCGCCGGCTCAAAAGGCTTTGTGATGCTTCTTAAACGATAGGGTAAAGCCATCTTCACTTATTCAGCAGAGGATTGAAAGATGAAAATTTACAACAATGAGGTCCACATATTGTGATTGTCAGTATTTGCCACAGAACTTTAGGAGAAGTGGTGACCTCATGATTAGAAAGCTCATCTTGAGAGGGCTTTGAGCTGGATGTTCTGTGTGTCCTCAGGCGCTTAAAATTAAGCCAGCCAAAGGTTGAAAGGGCTAGTAGCAGTGACTGGGTTCTGTGAGTGAACTAGAATTCTAATGCGCATAACTCAGCATTCATCTTCAATCTCAAACCAGGAATACTCCGAATCGAGACGAGTGATCTAGTACTCGCACTATAAGGTACCATGCAACCGGTTCATTTTAACTGTGGATCAAGTACTATCACTATGAAGTAGTGAGAAAGAGAGAGAGAGAGAGAGAGAGAGCTGGTCTAATCTCCTCCCAAGACTATTGATAATTAGACCATCCACACATATTATGGCTAATTGGAGTTAAGAGATCATGAGATAGTCATCATCATCATGATCATCTGCCATTGCATGTGACAATGTGAATGTGTGATGTCATCATAGTCATGTGTACTTGGGCGATAATAAAACTATTTCAGTAGTTCTGTTACGATGTGCGTATTAGATGAATTGGAATTAAAATTATTCGATGCAATCATGGAATTTAGAAAGATAACATTCTACAATTCAAAACGAATTGCAAATCATGGCTCACCAGACAACAACGGTCTTTTAATTCTCAAATACCAAACAGCTCGCACACCTGTGATTTCTGTCGATAAGTGTTGTTGTCAATCATAACGTTCATGGTATTTTCAGAACTTAACTTGACCGATCATTCATAACGTACATTAATTTAAAGGCCAACACAAGTAAACAACCATTTTAACTAAAAGGTTGGCGTTAAGTGAAAGCATTTTATGAATATAAATGAATATAAGCCATTCTGGTATACCATACGCGGATCTGCAAATTATTTTATCGCATGCAATGACTCTTGCATTTGATGGAAATGCGCAATGATATTTCGGCTATTTATCCCGGGTTTTCGAACACCTGATTACGCGCACAGAAGCTCTTCACGATTACTTACCAAGCATTTAAATATATTCCTCCCTCATTCAAAATATTATTAGCGTTTAATTCCATTTTTCTTTGTATAAATGGGTGCATAATAACCTAGTCAATCCATATCAGGTATTAATGTTTTTTAAATAATGGATAAAATTTAGCAAATTTTAAAGTTTTGTTTATAAATTGGAATAGATAGAGTACTTTTGGGCCACTCTGTATAATTATGTGCGTACATAACAAATTTAACATGGATGAATATGCCAGAGATATTCTCTAGATACATGTATAATCCCTGTTACATCTAGTGCTATATGACGATTCGAAGCGACGCCGATTCATGATATGCATGCAGGAAATGCAGAAACCAGGCAAAATGAAATTCATTTGTATGCTTCTTGAAATAGACTTCCATCGTCTATGCACTCAGTGACACCGCTCGCCGATTTGGAGTTTGAGGCATTTGCGGCTTCACAATACTTATTTAGTGAGATAGAAAAATAGCCAAGAGTCTCCTACCCCACTGTCTCTCTCTGTAGGGTGTTATGACATAACATCCCACCCTAAACCATAGGGAACGTAAGGTTTATCAATGCACTCTCAATTCCATTTAATATTGAACAAATCAAATAATTTTATCAATTACGACTAAAATACTTGTAACACTTGATTAGGTCGGAAATCATAACGCACAAATGTAATAATCTTAACGCTATGATCGGTCAGCTGAGAATGGGATAATATTGACTCGAACAATCGACCACACATTTGACACATAAATTGGCAAACATACTCAATTATATTATTTTCAATCAGTCGATTCAAACGTCTTGTGATAAGTTAATAACCCAATAAGTCAAGATATTAATGATTTTATTATCATTTTCCGACTCGATGCGACGAAGCCGAATGGTTTGTGTTGATGCGTTACCATAGCAACCGTTTTGTGGCAGGTCGCCTCGCGGAATTCCCGGGTTGACGTCATTCGCAGCTCTACTAGCGTAAAATGTGCATGCAGCACTTACACAACTTTTTAACACGACTTGCTCTTATACCTCTTATAATTTCTGTTTATATCCACCCACAAACTGTTTTTTTTTCTTTTTTTCTTTTAGCTCTCATCTTTCACTCCAATCAAAGCTCATACCCACCTCACTTCAATGGCACTTAGCCACTGTCTGTAAAGAATTACGGTTGCCACCAATTGTATGGATTGATGGTTAATTTGAAATTGATATAATCAACTGGACGAATTAGAATGCTTGATTCTATGCTTCAGTATCCTTGTGCCATAGAAATGTCAATTTTTGTCAACACTTAATTTGATGGATTACACAGCTGGCACAATACTGCCAATGGCTGTGCGATATGTGACAGTTACTTAATATGCACTAGTTATAACCATTCGATATACATGTATTAATTTTCTTAAAGAATCGAATGTTTTATTGATCGTCACTTGCTCCAAATGTTTTAATGCTGCAGAACTTCATTTGAGATCTATTCATCCGCATTCAGAGCCTATTAAAATCGAGTACATTTTATTACGCTATATTATTATGTACATATTGGTATCTAGCAAATATTATTTCGTGGCATCGAATATTATTCAAGATACCATGTTTCATTGCATTCGAGACAAATTAGCAGGTTTGATACCCAGCCAGCTCTTCCAAATTACCAAATTATCACAATTCTTATATCTACTATCTGACTCCATACACAAGATTATGGTTGCAATAATCATTCTGATATTGAAATTTATTACCATTTACACTAGAACTCAATTTCAAGACAAAATAAGAATGGTCAAATGAAATTATTTTTATTTGGACCCCCGTGGTCCACACAGGTGAAAAGAAAAATGCAGTGCCCCCCCCCACACACAAAAAAAAAAACCAGATTTCAACAGTCTCAAATTTCACCCAAACAAAACGACAATGGTAATTATTATAATTATGCAGGGGCTTCTCATTGAGATGATATTCAGAAAGAAAGTTGAAACAGCAAGTGATACAAACGTTTTTTTTCTGAGGAAGAAGCATCTGTTAATGAAAATTGATGAAACTATAATGATAGTCTTGCTTGAATTGGGGAATAAAACGATATTATAGTTTGCTGAAACATGAAATCGTGACCACTGGAAGCTTGACGTACAATAAAACCCCTCAACGTATCAAATGGTGCAGATGAAAAATAAACAAAGAACAGAATCAAATTGAATCAATAACAATCAGTTTTTGGCAGCATGAAAATAATACAGACAGCAAATGTGCGTTCAGATCAGCTATGACGTAATTACATAACCAATGACACAACCAAAATATTCCATTCGGCTGAGTGAGGAACAATTACAATCAATGACATAACTATAACACCAGACACATTAAATATACTTGATTCAACGATTGTTTATGAACCGAATGTTTACACGTATAAGAAATATATAATGCTTAAAGAAGTAGAATCGTGCCCTCATCTGTGACTTGATATTTCACACAATAGTTTCAGCATACTAATCTGTATTTGTTTGATTGCTTTTGGTCATAAAAGCCTCTCCACAACGGCAAGGTGGCAACCAAGAAGAAGAGGAAACCTTTTGTGGCACACGTGCAAGTGCATTCTCAACACAGTGCATCATTGCACACAAACGTGTATGCAGTGCACATGAACAAGCAAGTGCGGTCCAACATTGCCTAAATCAACTGCAAACGCTATCAAAATTTCAACAGCTCCCAAGGTATAATTACGAAAACCAGTTATTGGTGCAAGTAGCAAAGAGCTACTTGGCGCACCCAAAAAGAATAGCAATGGGATATTGACTTGTGCTTGCTTACGGCTTGCATAATAAGGATTTTGATAAGTTCAATATATAGATTAATACAAACGCGTGAAAACAATGTCCTACTGTTGGATGTAGGAGGACACACCGTTCTTTCTATTTTGCAATACAAAACTTTATTCCGTCGAACATTTTGGCCTTTTGACCCCGAGCCTTAAGTGACCATAAGTGACCATTTGATTGGTGTAATAAGTATACACTAAACAGCTCTATAAACAGGTCGACTGGGTTTAGCATGGGACTGCACTCCCTTATCAGTCCCCCCCCCGCGATACTCGTTTATCGAACTACTACACTATTTCCATTCTTGAGCTGCTAACGACCGACTACCTCTCTTTCTCTCTCGGCTTCTCTATCCTCAAACACAATGAAATGTGGTTTGCCAAAGAACATTTGAAATGCTGGGCTGGCTGGGTTATTCACCGGTCTGGAAGTGATGAAGGGGGCTGGCTGGGTCTTAAACAGTCTGGAAGTGATGAAGGGGGCTGGCTGGGTCTTCAACAGTCTGGAAGTGATGAAGGGGGCTGGCTGGGTCTTCAACAGTGTGGAAGTGATGAAGGGGGCTGGCTGAATCTTCAACAGTCTGGAAGTGATGAAGGGAGCTTTACTCTGCCAGCGCTTGGTGGCAACAATTGATGCACGTTTGCTTGTTGGGATGAAAGAGGATCTGTTGCGCTCCGAAATGCCATTACGTCCAACATCTGTGATATTCCCCGTCGGAGGCCTTCATCTCCCCCTTCTTTTTCATTGGGACCCGAAACACTGTATAGCAACATATGAAAAAGATATAGAATAATAAATTGGTGATTTCCTTGTGGCTGAACGGAATGGAAAATTAGAAAAATGCAATGGAAAACGAGAGGAAATAAACAAAGCATAAAAAAACAAAACAAAAACAAAAACAATTTCATAATGCATCACCTTTAAAAACAAGGGCAATAACTCCGCACAGACATCAGAAGAAGAAGTATTGAATTTCTCATCATTGCATTATAGATTAGGCATTTCAAAGACGCTGATCGATTGTAGACAAAAATACAGGAATTGTGAAAAATGTCGATTTGATGTTTCGGAAAAGCGAGTGTGGAGTCAAAGGAAACCACGCGTCTAAACTCTGCATTGGACAACCGAAGAAGCTTGCTTTGCGGAGGCACCATGGCTTCTCGTATCCTGCTCGCTTGCCTTGTTCTCACACATCAGATGATTGGAGTCAGCAGTAAGTATATTTTATGCATTGAAATATTTCTTGTGTAATTAAACTAAGACAAGATATATTAATCAACAGTCTTATCTGATTGCTAGCGGTTGCATATCATTTCAATAGCCTCCCCACTCTGCATGTATTTCTGGGGGTTTCAAGCAAGCTTCTTCTTACTTCTTGCATTAATAAGAAATCTCAATATCATAACAAGCTGGCTGTGGTGTGATGAACAACTTTTTATATCTCATACAATTCGCTTCTAAAAATTTACTTGCATGACAAACCTCAATTATACATATTTATTTTCCGTGACATTTCCAGCCTCCTGCGTGTGCACGGCGTATGAACCTTTGGTTGCCAGCGTCCAGAACTCTCAACTGACCGCTTCCGACGCATACTGGGATCACGAAGCCTTCAAAAGCAAGACAACAGGTACAACAAAAATCACATTATTGGCATAACAATGACCAATTATTTGGAGTTGCTCTTTGGAAACAGAGTTAAATGATTTTCAACTGAGGTTTAAACTTTCCCAAAGTGAAGCAATGCAATTCTTAGGTTACGATTCGTCATACGGTTACATCATTTAATGATGTTAATTATGTTTCAGAACTTGGATGGAGTCCTAGGCAGAATGATGCTGCATCGTGGATTCAAATCGATTTGAAAAAAGACAGGGAAATAGGAGGCGTCGTCACTTGGGGCAGGGGCAACAACCAGTTCAACCAGTTCGTCACATCGTACCGCATCGACTACCGCTCTGATGAATCAAATGCTTGGACCGATTATGCTGACGCCAAGGGAAACACGGTGCGTGTTTATTAAAACTGGTAGAAATGATTATCTGAATATAACCGAATGCAGACGCTTATTGGCAACCAGTCCAGACGTGAGGCAACCTTGAATAGCTTTCCAGGAGGCATTGTGGCGAGATACGTACGCTTCCATCCAGGCACATATCACGGTGGTCCGGTCTTAAGATGGGAGCTCCTTGGATGTAGGCATACCAAGCGTGCGTCACAGCATCTTCCTCATACCTGATTCATTAAACTCTTCTCTTCAGATCTCCAACCCTGTTGGCCCGAAGATCTCGACCCATCAACTGCTGAGCATGGCATCGATTCCAGAGATTGCCTCCGTGCAAGAAATAATCGCATTCGAATGCATTATACAGGATTGACAACTCATCATAATACAATGAATTTCATTCTAAGTGGAAATTCACTGAGATGTGTGCCTCACTTCACCATCTTAGGCATTGAAAGAAAATCGGTTGGCTGCAAGGTGGAGTACAAAATGTGTAAAGTTCAACCAGCAGATGGAAAGTGTCAGGTGTTGTGTAGTCTGGAGCAAAGCCAGGTGGGGCAGCCATTCAACATGCTACTGATGATCACAGGAGAGGACAGCACTAAGCTGTGCTCAGTCGAGGCTGACCTGAGCATGTGGCCCAATGGAAGAAGTGTTATCGACGACTGGGATGCATTCATTCAGAAGATAGCCGCCACAAGTGAGGGTTAGATTGAAGCTGTACCTAAAAGTTCCATTTAATCAATCGTAACGATTTATCAATATCAGATAAGCTTATTGCATAAATATACTTACATTTGGTGTATCTAAAATGAATCAACGAACAATGGCAATGTTTGGTAGAAACCCATCCTTTTTCATGTTATGATTGAAAGATAATGCGCCCTATTTAGAAACTACATGACTAGGTTGTTAATTAGCAAATTAAGATAATTATCCAAATTGTTTAATTTAATTATTGTAATTAATCCCTCTCACCTGTCATTGTTTGCAATGAGCCAGAATAGAAAGTCGAAAAGATATGCTTTTATCATATGCATATGGCGTCGGCAACCTTTTCGAACAGTGGGTCTTTATGCAGGAGCCAACTAAATGCAATGGGCCGCAGCCGCCCCACCCCCTCCAACACAAAATAAACAACACAATTTTGCATATTTAAAACTGGCAAATGTAGCCTATTTAATTCGAATGGAAAGATCATCAAGTCAAAGAGGCGACTGGTGCTGTCGACCACTTCTTCTTGACTGACTTGCACAGCAAAAAAAAAGTGATGAGAACCAGGCGTGCAAGGGGTGGTGAGTCGAACTTTACTCGCTTTTACCTGAGTAGGTATGTGCGAGTTCTGACAGTGGAACGGCTCCTTATATCCACCCCGAGTGGGCAGCACTGCGCTCGGATTGGCTTTCTTAACGGTGCTCTCTGATTGGCTCTCTTAAAATTTGAAAACTAAGCACACATGGAGAAGCGGTCTGATTCGCTGGCCGAATTCTCCTTTCAGTTCTATCACTCCAATTTTTTTTAAAGCCCGAAGTACTCACAGGCCGCATGTAATGTAATTTTTGTAATTTTGTCCTGAGCGTTGTGGGCCGCACAGAATTGCGCGGCGGACCGCATGTGGCCCGCGGGCCGCAGGTTGCCGATGCCTGTTTTCAGATATGCTTTTATCACATGCATATGGTAATTTGTGATATAAGATATTCTTTTATCACATGCATATTGTGATTTATGATTTAAGATATGCTTTTATCACATGCATATTGTGATTTACTGTTGTAATATTGTGTCTAGTAGCAGTATATGAAACATTTGTAATTTTGCTGTGTTACTAAAATGCTCTTTTCTATGAAAATACGTGCTATCTCATACACTACTTTAGTACTGTAAAACCGTCGGCATTTCTAAGAGAGCCTCTTGCTTGTGAAGCTTTATTGTTAGAGTATGCATTCTATTGACAAATGTGAAACATGCATGCATTAATTAATGGCTATAATAAAAACTTTGTGGACCAATTATATTGCAGGTGTAATGTCAATACCCCATTGACCAATGTTGACCCATATTGACCCATATATTGACTGGCACATCACCCAGGAACGCCAACGGTAAACAACACAATGTGGACGAATTTAACTGAAAGTAAACTTTGCTATGTTCTCGGCGATTTAACCTTGACTAAAATTAATGAACGTCCAGATGTACTCTCTTTATGACCTTCTGCATACTTTTCCCTTTCTACCTCTCATCAATAAACTCACTAGAATCACTAATCAAACTAGTTCCATACTTGATAACATTTTCTCTAAGGAGAGTTGCTGAGACACCTTTGTGCAGCTCTTGGAGAGATTTCGGGAACCTCGCGCTGCTAGATGACCGAATCAAAATGTCGAGCAGCAATAGCAAAATCTAATGATTCAACTTTATATTATAATTATGTTTTCACTGTTAAGATTGCGAGATATATAATCTGGATATCATAGGAGGGGTTGACTAACATGAAATCCGATGAGTAGGGATGTTTTCCTGATGTTGTAGATTCAAGAAATTCCTCGTGATCCGACTTCGTGGCTTGAACATCTTTGAGGGACTACTGGAACCTCATTTGCCTGAAAATCGAGTACAGTCACGTGCATTTCGTTGGTGGAATTACATTCTATACCTTGTGAACGGATCTTAAATAAGCAAGCTCAACTTGAAGCCCAGATCACAACCGACCATTATACCTATTTTTCTTGCACATGTTATATTTCTCGCCCCTCAAATTCCCCTATGTTCCTGCTGAGGTGTTAATAATCGTTATGCCACCTGTGGTTTCTTTTTCACGTCTGTGCGAATGAAGGTCATTACATCATAATATCGTGGATACCTCGATCGTGGATTTTCGGTTAATAATTACTTTGATAATGTCAAGACATTTAAGCCTGCCCTCAAGGTACTCTACTCGATCTCAGTATTTCTGCATTCGTATCTGGAGGCAATAACTATCACTATAATAATAATAATAACACCTAATCTGTTTTGAGATCAATGCACGTGCTTATTATATAGCATCCAGCAATGGTTCAGCGTGTTGTGCATTACGTAATTCAGTAGCCTGAACAGTTGCAGTGTAAGTTGGCCTGCTACACAACAACTCAAATTAACAGTATTTATCCTTTCCATTTTATAATTTGAATTAAATATTAAACTGCACATTACCAAGAAGAGGTCGGCGCGAGGTAAAGATAAGTACAAACCTCATCATCATAACCACCACACATCAGAGTTCGACTGTAGACCATGTTTTATCAAGCATCAGTTCGAAGTCCGTCTTCAATAGATTCGTTAGGTGCATAGGCACACAGAGGAGGGATGGCGCAACGGAAGAGGCTGGTAGTGGACTGCGATCCAGGCACGGACGACGCCCACGCCATCATGATGGCACTGGGCAACGATGACGTCGACCTGGTTGCCATAACGACGGTCTTCGGCAACACGAACGTCGAACAGTGCACTCAGAACGCACTCAGAGTCCTTCGTTTGTGTGATCGCTCGGAGGTCAGTCCACTGCACCAAAAAGACCAGCTGAAGGCTGGGTTTTTTATTTCTATGTTTTTACATAATATGCTGATTTTTTCCCCTTTTTCTTTTTGAATTCCACTGTGAAATATTCACCCGACAAACTGCATGCATTGCATAATCGAATATTACAGTAACACCATGCTTCGACAAATACCAGTACCATTCAATTGAAAGTCGCTTTTTGGTTGATCACAGGAAGAGTTACGTTATGATCCATGATGGACAAAATGTCATTGTCCATCTCATCTATTGACTCATAACGCAGCGTTGCTAACATCCCAGTCTACAACGGTGTATCATTACTCGTTGACACAGTTATAGCGTACTGCCGAGGCATTATGAAACACACTCATTAAAGGGCCATTGCATCGGAGCTCCTATTCAACACCCGAAATCAATTCAGCAGGCATGTCCGATTTCCAGTTAGTCAACCCGCCGTACAAGTTACAATCCGAGCTAATGCTAAAGGAAACCCACATTGCCATTGGACATGGCGGCATTTAAATGCGATGGCCCACTTCAACGTCATACTGTAATGATTCTGATCACCATTCAGCATCAAACATATGCCCAGTGTGGACTGCATAATTTAGCACCCGATTCACATGAGACGCACTTTCCTAGGTGCCCGTGTACCAAGGTTGCCCAGTTTCCCTTCTCGGGAACCCGAGTCCATCCTCCGGCTTCCACGGTAAGGACGGCATGGGGGACGTACAGAAGGAGCCGGGAGGAGCGCTGCCGTCCGCCCAGAAGGAGCATGCGGCCAATGCTCTGCTCCGATTAGCTAAAGAATTCACTGGTTGGTAAGCAATGCTGAGGTTTACAGAAATATAACATCGTCTCCAGGAGAGCTAACCTTGGTTGCGATTGGTCCTCTGACCAACATAGCTCTGGCTATTCAACTGGACCCTCTTCTCCACGAAAAGATTCCACATCTGATCGTCATGGGTGGCAACACAACAGGTGGGCGTTGGCGCGAATCAATTCAGTGAGATGCATGTGTATTACAGGAAGGGGCAACATCACCTCAACCGCCGAGTTCAATTTCTACAGTGACCCAGAAGCGGCTGCGTTTGTGTTCAGATGCTTCAAAGGCCGAATCTCCTTGTTTCCTTTGGAACTGTGCCAACATTACGCTCCAACTACGGTAAATTTATGCTTAGTAATTCTAGATAGTTGTTATTTTTACTGATTCCAGGAATTCAATGGGAGGGTGCATTCACTGAATAACCCAAAGGCTGCCTTTTTAACTGCCATGTTTGTCGATGTTTACCTGGATGAACCGAGCCTGGTCGTGCCCCGATTTGTCATGTACGACCAAGCAGCCGTTGCCATGGCGATTAGCTCCAAGATTGCCATAGAGACTATGTCAGTGAATGCCACCGTGGAGGTGACCGGTGGGAAGACCCGTGGTCAGATGGTTGTCGACTGGAATGCCCGCAATGGTCACCCACCAAATGTCGAACTTGTGACGAAAATTGACATGGACCTCGTAGAGGCCCTAATGTTGGCTGCTGCGAATTAATCACGACTCTATACATCTATTTTGTACAAAGCTTTAGTAATAATAACCAATGTTACATAAAGGTTACTTCTACTTTATGTGCTATAAATACTTCATGTCTGTGAACTAGTGTTATTTCTTTGAAATAAAACTCTGATTTCGGTATTATTGCCATGCAGCAAAACTTTAAGTGTGCCAATTGCATGCTGTAAGATCCAGGTATGCTGTTGAGCCGCATTTTTTCCTTAAGACAAACTATCATCCTAGCATGTTATATTATCCAAGTACTGCAGGGCTTTGAATAGATTACTGCGTGACATCGGACAGCCCGTTATGCCATCTGGATGTCGGTCGAAGCCGCAGAATATATTTTTTAACCAGATGTTGTCCGAGCCATAGAATTGCTAGGATGGCTGTACCATGTTAAATTAAGCGCCTATTCACGGTAGCTTGGAATTTAAGGAGAACATATTAAAACATGTCGAGTTTTCATTGAGCTGTTCTGATACATTCAATGTTCCTCTATAATCTGACTTAGATTCTGACCAATCACGTGATCCCTCTGAGCATTCTTGTTACTCCTTTATCCTTTTATGGTCGGAAAAGTCAACAAAACACACGCCACACAGTCAACCACCCTAATGAGGCTGTAAATTAGCATAATTTATGATTATGTGTACTAAACGGGCGTATAAACACAAGCATAGCTATCAGTCTGCATGTATATCTGCAACATATCTTTAACACGATAAGTGATATCGCGGAGAGGTTGCAACATGGCGGTGACTAGTGTTATTGTGGTTGGAGCGGGCTTAAGTGGTGAGTAGCACTGAGTACGACAACAACCAATATACAGGTTACAGTAAACTGACATACAATCTACCAACATACATCTCAGCTTGATATGCATCATAATATTGTGAGTTTTACCCAACTTAACTTTTTAAAATTAGTGTTGTTAGACATTTGTGGACTTCGGTCCATGCACTCAGAACTGAGAGACTTCGAACCAAAGCGAAATGTTCGATTTGAGCGTGAAACAAGGGGAAAGACTTAATTCCTGTCAAGAGATCAAAGGGTAATTTCTGGGTAACACTTTTGTTTCTGATTGGGATAGAATACACATAAGTACAGAAGCCTCTTAGACCCAAAAAATTAAATGGATCGACAGCACCAATGAATAGGAAGATACGATGTAATTATTACCTCATAGAGCAACCAAAATTTCCACTAAAAGGCAGCTTAAATTAAATTAAATTAAATTAAATTAAATTAAATTAAATTAAATTAAATTAAATTAAATTAAATTAAATTAAATTAAATTAAATTAAATTAAATTAAATTAAATTAAATTAAATTAAATTAAATTAAATTAAATTAAATTAAATTTCATTGACAGATTGCTATGTGTGTGTAACGAAAATAACCGAAATTCATAGCGAGCATGGAGTCGACATTCACTGGTTCCCTGGTCATATATATATATAATGAGTAGCGCCAGAGACCAGTGAAGGAGTCGATATTGCACGGTTAGTGCGTTATGGCTGGCAACCAGGGATTCCCGCAAGCACTTACCTATTGAAGCGACCATTATCTTCATTCTAGTCAGTTTTGAAACGTTCTTCAAAAGGTGTGCTCAGTTTGCATTAAAGTCCAAATCCCCTCATTTCTCAGAACTCAATGTGACGTCATTATGCACAATTTCACAGGCAGAAATCGCTGTTTACCTTGTTATACACCAAAAGTATCATGCTTTGTTTCTTTGCGTTATGACAGGCTTGTGTGCTACGGATCTATTAAGCAAAGAAGGGATTGAAGTCACGGTGCTGGAGGCAAATGACAGAGTAGGAGGCAGACTTCACACAATACACGTTAGGACACCTGTCGACGAAGCAGTGTTTACCATTTGCCATTTAACAGGATTCGAAATGCGGTTATGTAGACGTGGGAGGATCCTACCTTGGTCCGACCCAGGACAGGATGTTCCGCTTGATGAAAGAACTACAGGTGAAGACGTACGATGTACCTGATCTCCCTGATTTCATCTATCACTATGAGGTCAGTTTTAGTTAGTCAGTTTTATGTGTCGTAGCAACCAGTCCCGTTGTGGTCTGCTTCAGGGGAAGAGCCATCGCCTGAAGGATCTAGGGTCGGCTGGACTCGGGAATTCTGTTCTGGGTTTCTTGGATTCAAACAACTTTTATAGGAAGATGGAAGAATTATGCAGCGAGGTGAGGGATTCCGGTAGAACCGCTAGATGTGAATCATGTGATATCATAGCCATGTGGGTCATGAATATTCATGAGTCGAGCGTAATTGACCGGTATATTGAACGATATATTACTTGGCTAGCATGATTTAATGAAAAGAAAAAAAATGCAAAAAAAAAAAAGCATGAGTGAGTTCAGAAATGATACCGGCATTAAACCTAAAATAAAATCCAGGTTTCCGTTGCAACCCCTTGGACTGCAAAGAATGCAACACGCTGGGACAGAATGACACTTGCAGAATGGCAAAAAGAAATGCTTTGGATGAAGTAAGTGTTCCATAATCATTAAAATCAATAAATGTCCTCCTATGCCAGGGCAAGCAAATTAGAAGCGGATGTCTTCAGCAGACTGAATTTTGCAGTTGACCCTCACGAGGTGTCGCTCTTGTGGGCTCTCTGGTATGTCAAAGGAGCTGGGGGCACGAGCAGAATTAATTACGTTGAAGGTGGAGCACAGGTAATGACGACATGAGCTTAAAATTAGTAAAAAAATAATAACCCAGACTAATTATCGTGATAAAAAAATAGATTCTGTTTTAATGCTAAGTGACGCAAAAGAGCTAGAGGAACTGACTACATGATTGATTGGCCTTCTCTGTAATTTTCCAGGAAAAGAAAGTCATCGGTGGCACACAGCAAATTCCAGAAAAAATTGCTAAAAACCTTGGTTCGAAAGTTCACCTCAACGAACCGGTGACAGCCATCAATTATTCAGCTGATGTGGTTTCAGCCACTACTGGCAAGGGAAAGACATACACGGTGCTTCATCAAACCATTAAAATAATCCTTATTCTAAATACGCACTCAACAGGCTGATTACATCATCATAGCCTTAGCTCCATCCTTACAGAACAGAATTTTCTTTGAGCCAAAGCTTCCACCACAAAGAGCTCAGTTAAACCAACGTGTTCCAATGGGCTCTGTTATCAAAACCATGATGTACTACGACAAACAATACTGGGTTGAGAAAGGTATTGCTCAACTGTGTTAAGTTGTACTTTTAATCTCATTAAAAGCAAGGTTTGGGTGGGGCTGCCTATATGCTTGATGATGATCCATTCGTGGCACCTATTGACATGGCTATGGATGACACCAAACCAGACGGTTCATACCCCGCAATCATCGGGTAGGCTTGTGTGTTGGTATATGTATAAGAGTATGTACTAAGTTGTTATATTATTTAGTTTTGTCTCTGCATACAAAGCCAGTCAGCTCTCTCATCTAAGCACAGATGAACGGAAACAGCTGATAGCTGAAGAGTATGCAAGAGCGTATGGCATCGAGGCACTGAAACATGTGAGATCCTTATTGTAGAATGCAATTCAAAATTGATATAAATTGTAACGACTTGAGCATGACACTTGAATTTAACACCTTGTGTCCACAGCCAGTGCACTACATCGAGAAGAACTGGACAGAGGAGCCCTGGTCGGGTGGTTGCTATGTCGGACACATGGGCCCAGGAGTGATGACTTCGGTTGGACGGTGCTATGAGGAATGCTGATCGATTCATGTAATCAAAGCATTATACTATACAGGTGCATTCGCGAACCCGTGGCGAGGATTCACTACGCTGGAACAGAGGCAGCGACTGAGTGGCCAGGGTATATGGAGGGGGCTGTTGAATCTGGCGAACGAGCAGCCAGGGAGGCAAGTCAACTGCATTGTGAAATAACAACAATTATAATAAACATTTAAATTGCTCAGATACTGCATGAGATAGGGAAGATATCGGCTGACCAGGTCTATCAGGCGGAACCTCCCGCAGAGGTAACCTTATTGAAAGCATGATGGCATGACTTATGATGTATGCAGGACGCCCATGTGCCGGATCTGGGAATGGGTCGGATGCAGATGTTGTTGCCGTCAGTTGGGGGAGCATTGGCGATTGCTGTTGCTGGTTGTGCTGCTGCCTTGGTGGCCGCTGTCGGCGTCAAACGGAACTGGTGGCGAAAGATTCTGAATTTTTGAAAACTAAATTTTTAACATTTTTTGCTATGTTCAAAGAGCTTCGCTAGTTTTGGTGCTTGTGGTCATTGCTTAAGCCGGTTTCACAGTCGCTGCTGAATGAATGAACAAAATACTACCGCTTTGGTTTAGTCTTAGCCGTCTATTTGTAACTTAATTGTTTGGGTGGATCTGGGATGCTATTCACAAAGATTCTTAACTCTTAGCCAAGCCAATTCTTAGGTCTAGAAATTTACTTTTATTCAATTCTCGAGGCTGAGACTGATCGACGAGTGACGAAACTGTTACTTCGATTTTTGTCTGTGAATAAGACATTAAAACAGCAACAAAATTTAATATGTATGAAATTTACGCAATTTGTTTGATTCATTTGTGAATATCGAATAGCGTATATAACGATCCACTTCTAAGAATATTTGTGGAGGAATGATCGATTTCAATCTTCGCTCCACACACGTGACTGATCAATTTTCCCTTAAAACCATAACGTTTTGAGATCATATTGAGAGCGTTATGATTTCACGTTCTTCGACCTTCTCTGGATATTTCATTCAGGACAACTAAAATAGCCATTCATCATGCATGTACTGGAATTATATCATAAATGGTTCATGGAGATATGTAACCTATAAAAATGATGTTTTGAGATGAGGTATTCTTTGAAACGATTGTTATAATATTATGGCTCTGAAGCTCTCAATTCTTAACTTCTGAGAGTCTTCCACACAATGATCTCCACAACTACCTAGATTGCTCGCAGGCACGGTGCATTCACCATTTCAATTTCTCAAATTAATGAACGATATTGATAAAAGACATTTCATACACAGGGTGCACGTATAGTCCCGAGGTTGTTGTTTTTTATTCTTCTTGTTTTTTTGTTTTTTGTTTTTTGTTTGTAAATGTGAAGCCATTAATTTAATTATTTCTTCACTTAAAATTAGCCAGCAGATATTGATCACGTTTACCTACACAATGTTGTGAGGAACAGCCTGATAATAATAACAGGATCTGCAAAACACAAAACTCTGAAGGCTAGTGACAAGCAAATCCTGAATATAAAGTGATGTCAAAGTGAAAATTAGAAATTATAGTGAGCCGAAAACAAACCATCTTCCATAAACAAACTGATGCAGCTGAAAATAATTCAATTTCAAAGTAAAATAAACTTCAGCTTGTAATTGAAATATTCCGAACGTAAGACAATGTTGAGTGTTTGACGTACCGCGGTATACCTTCACTCTACATTTCAATCTTTCTAGTTCACCAGCAAAACTTGATTCTTCTTCTTGGTACTCTTTTCTTGCTTTTCAATATGAATGCGACAGGCTCCTCAGGCAATTTCCAGGTTAAGTTCCAAATGAACGAGTCTATTAGATTGAAGGAAGACACTTTAATTATACGTGTATTTGGAACTTATTGGCACTTCTTAATGAGAATTAAAGTTTAATAAACTATATGCTCATGTAGCTGTCATACTACAGCGAGACGTCCTTGGTCTCACCCGATTTATTTAGGTCCTTGGACTTCATCACAAATTCCTTAATTAATATTGAATATGAACGAGGAAACAACAAATTAAGTTCAAACATGTGGCTGAGTCGCTGTCTGTGATTATTTGTGATATTGAACTTGTAACAGTTTTCGTGAGTAAGCGCTGAACGTGTTATTTATGTACGTAGACCATATGATATACCATATAATATTATTCAATAACTCATAGGACTCACAGTATTATGAGTATGGACAGTCATCCACAAGGCTATTCACGGTGATTAGGTCATGGAATATACAGAAATCTAGTAATTCAGTCATGCAACGTATACAGTATGATCAATAGGTCATGATCGACTGACTTACCAAGTCAGCGAATGTCATTTACTGAGAGTAATTGACAATTTGACAGTGACACTCATACTGCACTAACTGTTGTCTACTCAGTAGGGCCTATATACTCACTCAGTCACTATCATAATGATGACTACATTATATGATATATGGCTGCGTGACTGTTAAGTCTCAATTAAAGTCTCGATCAAGTCTGTCACTCTGTGACTGAGTCGCTGACGCGTCGTGAGAGGCAGTTCAGCTGGATAATACACGCAACGATACCTGCGTTTGAACGACATATGCACCTGTGAAAATTATGATTCGTATCTGCACTTCATCAGTTGCCACAATCCCGAACGACAAACTTTTTCACCACGTTCACACACCCAAGAGAGCGATAATGGGTCCGTTTTACACTATTGTTGCTACGACGCGGAACCAGGGGGTATGACGTCATTTGAATTCAGAACGAGGCTTGTTGGCCGAGAGTATATGCGCACCAATGATATTTTTTAGGCTTAAAGGGATGAGGAACTGAATTTTAAGAGATGTTTTATTGACTCATAGCACCAATTGATAGCATTCCGTGCCAAAAACACCATGCCTGGATGCAAGCGTAAGGAAATAATGCATTCCGAATATCGGGGTTAGCATTGGGCCTATGGGAGAATGGCTTCCATTGCTAAGTATAGGAGACAAACGTCAGCTGAGGGCTTGCCGTGATTGGTCCCGTTCCCCTCGTGAAGCTATCGATTTCAGCTAATCAGAGCAGACCATCTTCGCCATAAAAGGACATTTTTGATGTTTACGAAACGAAAGCGTCAGTATTGCGCATGCGTGGTGCACTCTGGCTGACCTTTTTACTGTTTCAGGATGAGAAACCATGGTAGGTGTCCTAGAAAATCGCTTGTTAAAATAAGAAACATAGCACAAAATATTTTTTTTTCGCGCCTGACTGGTGGCAAAATGATTATTCTATCTATTTTCGAAAATAAAATAAAAAAAATATCCAGGGGTTTAGTCACAGGACACGCTGATATGACGAGGCCCATTGTAAAAGATGAGGAACTCTGTGTTTCATCACAGCGTCTGACGTCATGCCTAATTAGCAATAT
The DNA here is from genome assembly GCA_000328365.1 of Capitella teleta. Classification (NCBI taxonomy): domain Eukaryota; kingdom Metazoa; phylum Annelida; class Polychaeta; family Capitellidae; genus Capitella; species Capitella teleta. The sequence goes on from KB310616.1 coordinate 61,204, forward strand.
ATCTCCCGCGAAATCGTTAGCGATGATATTCCCTGTGTGAGCCAGGCATAGGAATCATTTTTGGTGCATCAAATAACGACTCAAAGTCCATTTTTAACAAGTTCTCCCTCCCTTTAAGTCTAGAGCCTGAGCCGGAGAATCTTTGTGAATATAGCGCCACTGGACTCCTGGTATTCCAGAGAAAAAAAAAAAAAACGAGAAAAAAACGAAAAAAAAAAAAACGAAAAAGAAAGCGTGCACCAACATTCAAGTTGGGGAGGACATATTTTGGAGTTTTAGCACGGCAGGGAGCAAAACAAATTATAATAAATAAATAAATGTTATAATCACTTACTTGAGGATGATACTCTGGCAGTCAGCTGAAACATGAATCATATACAAAACATAATGAACAGAAGAGATAATATTATATTGAATTAGTGATTGAACGAACACTGTAATGAATGCGAAGACAGGATACATCATTTGTGTGAACACGAATCTAACGAATCCAGCCACCAGAGTCAATATAAATGTGTTCCGTTTCGAGAACAACATTACTCGATGTATAGTGGGTGGCATACAAAGAAAAAATGACTATCAACCATTACGCAACAGGCTAATGGGGGAGAGAGTGGTGTCACCGCAAACCAAAGCAATTGATTGATACTCAATTAAGTCTAACATAGAAGCCAGACACTTGAGGTGTTTATTGGTCAATTCAGGATGTTGCGTCGTCTCATTACCACACAGATTGGCTTTATATTTATTTATTTATTTATTTATTTATTTATTTATTTATTTATTTATTTATTTATTTATTTATTTATTTATTTATTTATTTATTTATTTATTTATTTATTTATTTATTTATTTATTGAAACATAAAAGACTGCTACAGAGAGTGCATATTGCGTAAGAAAACATGCAGATGGAGATGCACATAATGGAACTCCAGTATGCCACATAACTGCTGTTTGAACATTTGTGGTCAAACACCTGTCACGTGGTCCTGCTGGTGGCCAGCTCTCAAGCCACACGACTAATGGCCTACTTTGATAACCTTCTTGTACCGGCAGCGCATTCATTATGTGATCCTGAGATTCCATTGCTGGCGCAGCGCATATATTACCTGGAGAGAAGTGCAAAGAGGTCGAGGGTTGAGTTTAGCCAATTCACCAATTCTGATATTGCACTGTTCTTCTGAATCAAACAAAATTACTTGGATTATTTTTTACCGTAATTTTCTTTCAAAATGGCAGATGATCATCAAATAATTCCAATCGCTTGTTATAAAAATGCTGTCCATTTACATCCATTCACGACACTTGCATGCTGCACTGTGATATTTTACTCCAGTTGAGCCACAATAACCAAATGTAATACCTGCTGAACCAGTTCCACAATGATTCGTTAAAAAGGAGATATAATATACTTCATGCCCTTCTTGCGTATAATCGAGTGTATGGGTTCGTGGTTGTTAGCGTGGCACCCACGCAAACGTTGCTCTAAAAAATCCTTCGTTGACAAATTATCTTGCAAATCCTGGTTGCCGAGATGCGGGTGATCCACGCACATCCCAACAATTGCCCCTTGTTGAATGGCGTTAAACGGGGTGCTGTACTTTGCCCTCGAAATACATAATTTTCCCACTCAGCTCAGTGATCAGGACAGAAAAAGAAATCGTTTGGTGTTGTAAGACAGTCGCATAAATAGCTCGATGGATAGTTCGACCTCCACTTAAATCAACTTGGGGTCAAGTTTAATGTCCTTTGCACCCGTTTTGCGAAAACACAAAATGCTGACTTTATCATAAAGTCAGCATTTTGTGTTTATGGCATTTTGTGAGGTAGGAATCGGGCCACGAGACAATGCCGTCGATCAAACATCAATGCTCTGCATACAAATGACGTCATCATTATACCCACCGGTAATTACACCGAACTTAGTCAGCCACTTGAACCAAAACTCGAATGACCCACTGCTGGTGGTATCCATAGCAACCCCCAAGGCATACAGGTGGACAAAAGGAGTGTTTATTAAGAGCGGATTGCGTAATCCGGGCATGCTGGTAGATAATGGAGTGACACGCAGATTTCACATTGCTAATTAATTACTCCTGTGCTTGTATGCATCCACATGGACATTTTGTTCAATGCGCCGAATGCCAATTACCGAATTGGAGTTCAAATGTCACCTAATGGTCCCGCCCACTTCAAGCTGCAGTGAATTTCCAATGCACTTACGTGGAATGAAATCTCTTTGAATGTAAATAAATCTATGTTCATCAATACCACACACCTTGGCGTCAATTTTGTTCGAGGCACGAATCAGTTACTGCGCTGTAGCGAGGGATAACCGACTGAAGAGAGTTTACACCGTACGTAATTGAAGCATCTCTTGCTCTCCGGGTGAACCAATTTGATTAGGCTGCATGAGTCCATAAACTCCGCTTTGATCTAACGATAAATGTGGAAACCCAGCGTTGAATTCACGACGACCTTTATATTTTTATCTCACGTGTAATCTCGGGGAGATGTTCTAATATCGCGAGATATGAAAACAGGAACTCAGTCTCGAAGTACCAATAACCAATAATACCAATACTACAATGCAGCGACACAATTCCATAAAATCACAATGTTCGTCTGTGAGGAGTCTTGTAAATTGGCCGCCTCTGGTGTCCGGTTGAGACATAAACCAAATGGAACTGCACAGCATCCATGTGACGTCAGAAAGGTCAAGCAAATTATTATAACCAAATGTTGTATTTGTTCATTGCATTGTTTTCTACTGTCGTGATCAGGTTGGTATTCAGAATATTGACATGGTTATGTTTATGCGAGCAGAAATGGATGCAGCTGAGCTCACAGATCGCAAATCAACTATTTTTTACCTGCATGAAGAGAGAGTAAAACACAACAAGACAAATGAGGCCACATTGCAGCAATACAAAAAAAAAAAAACTTAGTAGATATATGCTCGGTTTAGACCATTGGACAATAGGGTAGATTCAATGCTGTATTCACATCCATGGAGCAACTTAATTAATTAAGCGCTCGGATGGTGACATTATCACACAGTTGGTAACTGAAATTGACCCATTGAGCGAAACGGCCTGACTGCCTCAAGGCAATGGACAAAGACCATGATGGATCAGTCTCGACTGGCCACCGACCAATCTGACAACCGTGTCCTGAATGCAGTGGTTGCCAAATAGACCACTAACAGGTCACGTGAACAACTGCTAGCGCTGTTTATTGCGCTCTAAACATTTAACGTGTCAAAAAGTTTGAATTGTTTATGCTGATTTTATGCTGTTTAATAGTAGAACCGTCGTTTGCACATTTGGATATTGCAGGCAGCATAGTGTTAGCATTGAATAGAGAAGCCTCAATATGATACAAAGATCCAATAAGCTAGAGCATTTCTCAAAAGCCGATTCGAGTCAGAAACGATCCTCTTTGTATACTCCATTTTTTATGGCCTTGGCGCAATCGCTAAATCGGGATTGTCATGAACCGCTGTTTATCCTTACAATCATGCGTTGCATTTATAGAGTCCGCGGATCATTGATATACGTGGCCAGGGATTGCGGAATCAACCTGAGCAGTTCGTTTATCTAGAATATGAAATCTCCGAAAACCGAATCAGATATCCAATATGACAATTTGACTGCGAAGGACGCATAGGCCTACTATTATTATTCAAAACCACGGTATCTACACCTGAGTGTTCAATTTACGGATGTCAGATATCCCATATGAGTATCCCTCACATTTCTCTACATGACTATATCGGATTTTGCATCGGGATTTGCAAGCATCCCTAGTTAAAGCGGGCGCTTATTTGGTTCAGGACACCAATATCGTATATTCGTAATCACAGGGAATCGTACTCATTGCTGCTCATAAATTTAGAGCAAATGGAGAACCAAATTATTCCTCTTCATTTTGTTCCTATAATGTCATTTCCCGGTGACATTTGCCAAGTGAATAACATTCATTTCTGTAGGAAGAACATTGCTCTTTACAGCTCTAAGAAATCGATTCAACTAACAACCATTATGAATCTGCTGATAACCATATAATCTGTCATTATCTGGATAGTAACGCCTGATGGCAGGGGGTCAGTGTGGTGCACGGCAAGTGTCCGTCATGTTCGGTCTTGTTGAAAGCGAAAACAGAGCGCAAGACGTGCAAATGCCATTAGCGTCATCTCCACAGAGAAATTTATTTCAATGATAAGACACACTGACCTCATTTGCAATTTTGGACTCCATATACTCTGCACCCTAAGACAGCTTAACCAATACATTACATTAGCATAAGAAAAATGCCACACAACACCCACTTGTGGTTATTTATGGTACACGCGTTATTGTGATTCTCACAATAAAACACTCAAATGTGCTGACTTTGGAGCTCAGATTTGCTGCAGCGTTTTGATAGCAATCGGTCATGGCTAATTTCTGCTCGGATTGGCTTATTCATCACGCACGGCGATTGAATCTCTATTTGTGGGGATTGCGAGCCAAATTCAGACCAAGCAATGTGTTATAGTGAGGAGTTGATGCAGCCTATACATGCTGTGTGCGTCATCTTACAGGAGTTTCTCTATCTCTTCAGAGGGAATGTCAGAGATGACGGATGTGTAGAGATTTCATTCTCTTTCATAAACTAAATCAAAGTTGCTTCCTGTTCGTCTGGGACGCATAGAAAGCGTGATGTATGGTGTTGTCACCAAAATCCTTGTAGATGGCGTCTTTTGGGGAAAGGCTTGAAGCAACGCGCACCTTACAATATGCGCAAGGTACTTTTGAAGTACTATTGAAGTACCAAAGAGGAGAATGCTATTAATAGGTGAGGTATAAGAGGATAGGATAAAGAGGCAACGAGGACAGATAAGATCCAATCACGTGTGATAGCGTCGCTGCGATAACGCTCTCTCCTCAATTTCCTACGATTTCCCCTGACTGCACGACACGATATGTTAGTTTCATGTTCCACGATGAACCATATTGTTTGATTCAGGGTTCGTTTCCTCGCATGCGACCGCCATGCTGCATTATCCTTGTGAATCATGCTGGATCGATCCTTTTGTCTTTTTGTCTCTCTGTGGAGGTCGTTGTTTTTGCCGGTTGTCTGTGGCCTTGACGAATGGCGATGACTCTGTGTCGTGCACACGATGGTCCACCATCCCTTCCATGTCTGCATACCAGATTAAAACCAGGTGATGTTTATACTCAACTCACCAAAGGCGCTGAGAGCGGACACCCTGCGATACACGAAAGAAACGCTCAACTCATTTATGGTCTGCCGTCGAGATCTCCTTTTGGCAAATTTTAGTTATACCCTGCTTGAAACTGGATGATGCAATATACTACTAAATGCACTGAGGCACGCGAAGCAGACCAATTAACAAGTCAAAAAGGTGTTGATTGGATTATGCTGCGGGCATTCTTCTAATTTACGAAAAGATGTGTGTCGTCTAGCTGAAGGTGGTGCAGCTCATTCAGATGGGTAAATGACTCAACTTATTACATCATTGAGCACGGTTTTCAGAACACAGTCATGCGTAACGTGTACATTGTACAAAGCACTAAAGCGTTTATATTAATTGACGATCGTATAAGAGACTTGTGAATATACCTGAGACTTGATTTATGGATAAGCTAAAAGAGCAGCAATAAAATGAAAGAGACAAGGGCATAGAACCCCTAACAATATATGCATAAGGAGGAAGCCATTCTCATATAGTTCATAATCGGATCGAAATGAAAATATCATCGCATGAGATTAATGGCAGAGTTGAAGCAGTAAATTCTATGAACTGCCCGATGCGGAAATGCCAAGTGAAGCGTCTTGAGAAACCTTCAAACTTTATGTGTTGCCGTTGTGATAAAAGTCTGCACCATATCTTACTGTACTTAAATACGACGTCGCATAATGTTGGGATACAGACCTTGCTGTTTCATTCCGATCAGCATTATTTTGTAAGCACAGCAACACCGAGCCTGGACCTATATCGTGGATCTCTCCGTGGCCTGTATGTAAAGGGAAGCCGTTCAGGGGATTTATTGCGGAAGCAACAGCTAATTGGTGCTCCTTTCTCTGCCAATATCCCGACGCTACTGGTAATTAATTACACTCCAGCGGTCCAGCAAAGCAGATGGTGCTAGCGGCATTTCTCTAGCTGCATGGGGGAGAAGGGGATGGAATAGGACCATAAGCTTAAAGATAAGACAAGGAAAGAAAAAAATGAAGTATTGAAATAACGGAGAAGTGAGATTACCTGCGTCGATTTCAAATGCGAGGGCTGTACATTTCAGCTCCTCCCAAGACACATTTGTGTCGATTTTCTGAACCTCCAGGCAATGGACTTGACGTGTGAATTTGGACGAAATGCGCGACAAGTGCCTCACTTGGCATTGTTGCCTGAAGCAACAGAAATGCACAAAAGCCATTCAATGGCATATGTACCTATCGATTGATTATTTTCTCAGTTTTACACTGGATACTCCATACTTTACGTCAACGGGGGAAGGGCTCCGATGTTTTATTTGTTTCAATTTGGATGTAGTGAAGAGACGCAATATAATGGAGAATGGAGATTGAAGGCCTATCATTTTAATCCGACAGAATCGCGGGGACATTTTGTTGATTTCATGTTTAATGACGTTATCCGACTGCTTCCTAGAATCGGTTGCGGACGTATTTTGTGCACATTGAGCACCCTACCTGGCTTGTGTGATCCGAGGACCACGGATTTCCCGGGATCACTAAGCTCTTCTATTCCCTGGAAACCTTGTGGGTGCTGACGTGTTATGTGGGTCAGAGGGATCAATATCTGGTCGGCATTATACATCTGGTCAGCAGCATTATGCCAGGCTTTCAAACCATCGAATATTGTTAAGAAGGTTTGGCAGGGATGGTTTTGGATTTCTTTGACAAATGTCATATAAATCAAAACAAATTTTGCTTCGTGTCTTGCGACTTTTCTTCCACGCTTCACGAGAATCCCAATTTGCAGGGCGGCCATTTCCTTCCCCTCGTAATGGGCCGAATTTGAAGAGTTTTCAACACTAATTTCTGTGTTTGACTACAATTCAGATTTCCACATATACATGTTGCACATAATACACATGTACATTTGCATGGAATATAATCATAACAATATATCTACAATGAAATATGTTTATTGACAATATTCACAATGCCCAATTGCACGATTCACAAAATACAAATCCGTTGAGCCATAAGCAAAATCAGAAATCAACGTTATATCATTCACTGCGAGTGCAAATAAATCAACTGCCGATTCAGTTCACCATTTTCAGATACCCCTATCGTATTTTACATACACAATGAAGGCCAATGGTTTTTGGTGTTCGAAATAGAAACATTGAAAGCACTCGGCTGAGAAAGTATCCTTTGATATACTTAATATCATACGAATTAAATGCACAAAACAGGACTGGGATAACAAATATTTTGCACTGACTCTCTGCTGGTGTGAATATAGCTGACATTGACACTGACATTGACACGGTGAATATTGAGTGAAACATAATGAAGGACCAGGCACTATTTAAGGAATGGATGATTAACATAGACAGGGATTTATACAATGGGTTTGAGGGGAAATGAAGACTTGGTAGTCAGCCTTGCTTTGTTATGTCACAAGATTGCTGTTGATATCGACGTCGATACAAAAGAAAGTAAAGTCGTCAACAACAGAAGATTTCCGTTGCCGGCGAGATTCTCAGATGCATTGCACATATTAGAGTCACAGAAACAATAGAGGGCCACGAAGCCTTTTTCGTTTGTCCACTCTCTGCATCCGATGCTGTGGTTAAGGCCCTCTAACTGACCTGGGATGTAACAGCCTCGTAAAATTCCAGCAACTTGTTCTGAAAAAGGATTGGAACCGCGTAAAAGGGTGATACATACAATTAGCTGGCGATTAAACGTCAGTGTTAAATAATTATTTTAGGTCTTGCATTCCGTGCTTTCAAATGTTTCTGCAATAGCGACAATAGGGTAAGACAATAGGGTAAGACAATAGGGTAAGATAATAGGGTAAGACAATAGGGTAAGACAATAGGGTAAGAAAATGGGGAAGCAATTATAGGTTAGCACGACTTAGTTTCCAGTTAATTTCATATTTCGTAGGCAAACTGTTGCTCACCGCCTCGAATGGCTTTCTGCTGCTGTAGAGCGCACAAGGTTGAGTTTGGCTCGCAGCGATAAGGATCAAAGTTTTCGGGTTTAAACAGTTTTCCGCACGACACATCCTCCGTGCTTGAACATTGAAAACATGAAAGGCTGAGGCCTGAAAGAGGAGGAAAAACTGTGAGAACGGCTGAACGAGGCAGTGTGTCAATAAGGCTGGCAAATGGCATAAAATGGCATTGCTGGTTCGTGTTATGGCTGGCAGTAAGGCCGTTAGTGTGAGCTAAATTTTGTATGAATAAATATGCAGTCCTTGCCCCATATCATTTATCACGCACCCCAGTATACCGCACTCTGCTCGGTCAGTCAACCTTCTCTTCCTTTTTCGAGTGACCAAACTTTGTCGCACAATTCGAAGGCGTAAATTACGAATAATTAATATGATAATAGTAATGTTCTTCTTCCATCATTATTTTTTTTTCCTTTCTTATTTCTCTTTCGTTCCCCACCCTCTCAAATGAACTAATTCAATCGTATTATGCTAATGAACAGTTATAATAATTATACCTTTGACTAAACCACAGCAATAATATACATGAGCTAATCGTAATGATCTATATGCGAATGGTATGCCGAGAAACAACGTTTCATTTGCATCGCCTCGATTGCCGTTCAAAGGGCGATCATTTCCTTTGATACAGTGCACGGTTTCATTCCCGTTGTCCATCAAAACGACATCAGAGGCCTCCGTAGAGTCAGATGTCTTCACCAGCATTACAATTGCAGACGCCGTTCAATGACGCCCAGCGTGTCCGTGTGATGTGGCCCTCGCCTACACTCCACTATTTTGTGCATTAAACGCACCAGCAAACAAATATACGTTGATTAAGTGAATTGGACGTTGCACACAAAGCCTCATTACAAGCGACTGCGTCCCAGATTCAATCGCAGCAGACGACAAGACTGAATTGTGCGATAAAAGCCGCTCTTGGCTCACCATCATTGCCTTCCCGCTTCATAAATGACTCTCCTAGGAACTATGAGCTGTCAGCTTTGTGGCACGGAGCAAGCGTACTCTCTGAAACCCCGATAAATCCAAGCGCAGATTTAGAGCATTGCTTGGATGCCCAGACGGCACACCCGGTACCTTCCTCTGTAATCACATTCGAGCCCCTCACTACCTTTTGCCATCAACTTTGATTGAATTTAAAACCATGGATGGGTTAAAAGTTAAACTTAAAACCATAGAAAATGCATGAAATCGGTGTTTACAAATCGGGTAACCGTTAATATGTGCTACCGCCTGTGCACTAATGATGCACCAATCATGATCATGTGTTTTAATTACCAGGCATAAGAGCCAGTTGTTTGAAGTATTTGCATTTCGAGAGAGCCAAAGAAAATTGTTTCAAAGTAAGTCAATACTTATGTCTCCCACCTTTCATAAATCTCAATTTTGCGGCATAAATGGAACTACCTATATCTGCGCGTCTGGGCCGCCTCAGCTAATGACCTTTTGCATCTAAATCAATTAGCTGGTGTCCGCTTCAATTAATGCCAGGTGAGTCAAATTGCACTCCTGTTCCACACCAAGGTGTCTCTTAATGACAGCAGTATTTATATCCGACTAGAAGACGAAGCATTAGATTCGATTCTACGGAAACCCATCGTACCAGCTGCATATCGGGCTGCTCAATTGCATCATATGAAGACGTATACAGATGTTGAGTCTTGCATGTAAACTGAGACTGTACTTTATATGCTATATCACGTGAAACGCGGATCGTTCATGCTGTCCAAATATTTGGGTAGCACTTGCGAAGAACGTGCACTCCGCCCTGCAGTGTATACAGTGCGCGTGGTCTATATATGTAGCCAATCTTAAAGGAATTCAGCCACACAACGAGGAAGCACCATATCCTCCGTGAGCGTGGTCATGCGGCAGTGAAACGGTGTATCCGGTCTTACACCTCATTACTACCTTCGCAATTTCACCTCCACCGGAAGTGGTAAGAGTGTGCTAATCCGGCCTAGATCCGCGTTTTATGCACTTCACGGAGCCAATGGACCATGGTGGCTCATATTTGTTCTGTTCACGACATGTTGTTCTTCACTATAAGCCAGAAATATATTCTCTGCACTTAGGGTGAAAAAAAAAAAAAAAAAAAAAAATGGATGCGTTTCTATTTAGATCCAAGAGATTGAAAAATAAAACCCGGATTCCACACCTTGCTGTATCCAGGATAACATCACCAAAATGGATCCTGTGATCCGGCAAACGTCTCTGCAACAAGATGGTAGGAACATTTTGTGCTGAAAATAGAAGATGCAGATTATGTAATGCATAAAATGATTTCATTCCAAGAATGGAACAAAAATGTGACCGACATGAAGTGATACATCACAACTCTTTCAGGAGTCGTAGAGGTGGGAATGCAATGCCATGACGTAACACTATGATGTCTGTGGTATATCGACGCTAATCTGGCATCGTTGCAGTTTATTTATGACAAAGGTAGAATTACCACGAGGTGGTTTCAATTTCCAATATTGGGGATTCTTCAAGAAAGGGATAAGCATGAGGTTTAAAAGCGGGTGCTTCCTTTATAGGTAACGCTATCTTTGGGCGTACATTTCTCACGTTTAGTAAACGTTTGATTAATTTGTTCTGTGTTGATCTCAGGGTAATGGAGAACACTAATCAAAGCTTTCTGTATTCATCGAGTATATCTTTAAAGAGGGTGCCAATTAATTAGTCTTAAAATAGCAGGAAGTAATAGAGTAATTATGTTCTGTTCTATACACATCTCAATGACATCGCAGCTTGTGTATCAGTTCAGCATCAGTTTCCCATCTTTGCTCTTTCTCGTATCGATGCTTGAATTATCTTAACTTTGGTGAATTGTTATACATTTGATTTCTGTGCATTCATGAAACAGACACGCATTCAATCCTATAAGTTTTTAAACATGACCACCTTGGAGGATATCGTCTTGTTGCCGAGCGGACCGTAGTCTCTGCCAATTACTCGACAAGAAACCAGACCCAAAAATTAGGAGTCCCCGGGGGAGAAAAGGATCGCATCTCTCATTTTGCGATCAACCGAAATAACAACTGTAATCGTTGTTGATAAACAGGGACTCCTTTCGTTTGTTACGTTTCAATAACTGAATGTGAACCCTGTACTACGAATCCACGGATGCGTGGCGAAATATATCCTTCAAGTTATCACAATAGCCATTCAGATTAATGCTTTCTAAACATCTTGGTGTAAATTTGATCAGAATATCTCATTTATTTCCGAGATTACCAAGAATCATATCCAGAAAGAGATGCAAAACTAAAAGGAGAAAATCGCATTTCACCGAAACTACGGTTGCTATGGTAACGAATGCGTGTTGAAGGCAAACGAAAGGGAAATGTTGTTGAGATGACCCAAGATATTTTGTGTGCTTCAAATAAAGCGTGTTTATAATGTTCGAATCTTAAATCTCACGAAGATTTGAATATTGTGAAGTTCCTTTGTGACCCAACTAATTCAACTACCAATAACAACTCCGCTCAATCAATACTTTAGGAGTACATGCGACGACAATGGTCATTCAGCTTAAACGTACCTCACAATAACAAATGCTTTGATGTATGGTTAAAAAAAAACACGTTAAAAACACCCTTCAGCACGTCAATGAAGTGCATGACAAAATATATCCCCACCTCCATCCATGCTGAATACCCACTGACCTTCAGAGATAATGCAACGTACGTATTATAGAGTGCGAAGTAAGATCTTATTTCAATTAGTCGTGTTTTTTTGACAATATGACTTGCCACAAACGACAGATGTGCCACAACGGCATTCATATCGTAGCAAGAAGCTCTCCAAGTCTTGTGCAAATTAGCTCAACTCAGTTTGTACATGGCTGTGCGACGGCACATTGGAGACTGTGGTGATATCTTATTGAAGTATTTGTGTTGCAGGCCCTCTACTGTTGGTGTTCGTTGACTCAATCTCACAATCAGTGAAGAAACAGACAGGTAGACTCGTTTTTAATCTGACTCTAGATTTTGTGTAATGCTTGCTGACAATTCTTAGCTCTGGCTCTGTCGCTTCAGAATACAAAGATTACCAAGACAATGAGGAGGAGTACTCGGCCGTTTATGAAGTCAGTGGCTGACGTCAGCCGACATCACGCGATTGGGACAGCTTGAACTGTCACCAGGACAACGAAACCACGTGAGGATTTGCAACGATTTAAGAAATTCTATCCCACTTAAAACGAGAGTTGTACTGAATGCGACCTGTTGTCGGCACGTTTGTTCGTGGCCTGCTTGCAACAAGGTGACTTTGCATGAACTTTGAGGAAGTTCACTCCAGTACACCGGATCAATGCGACATCTCAAGGTTCGATCTGACGAGGATCTTTAGTACGACAGATGTTAACGATTATTTGTCAATTTAATACCTTCATCATTAATGCAAACTGAAAGGTGCCCAGCGTGGGTTCGTAATAATTTGGCTGCCGAAATGGCTAAAAAAGTTAATCATAACTACACATATTCAGTGCAGGATTTCTTGCCTGACCATCTGAGAGAGATGAAAAAAGCAACAACAAAAAAGCAAAAAAAAAAAAAAAAAAAAAAAAAAATCGTTTGAAAGCACAACCATCTACCAAAACAGCAGGAGTCAATCAGGCAGAATCAGAAACATCGCCAAGCAGAACGTGACAAGCGTAGAAAATATCAGAGAGTGAGATGCATCCTCATTTGGACTAATTACATCGAACACAAGGACAACCTTCGTAGTCGACGCCAAACGGTCAACGGCTGAGCCTCTGACCACTTCATCTGCAATTGTGGTCACGCATCCATCCTGCGCTTGGTCATTTCACAGCCGACGTGTCTCTCGCGCCAGAAGGAGAACCGTCTCGACTGATAACACTCTCCTTTCTCCACTCACAAAAGTCTCCTGTTGTAACTGCACAGGTCCCAGAAACATAGTGCGTCACACCTTCAGGCCTGCATGCAGGGTAGGCAATAGGAATGCTCAGACTACTCCGGAGTACAGACAATCTTGTTCTCCCCTCGAGGCTTAGTTTGAGATTACTTACCTTGAGAAGAAAGTGTGTGCATGACAGGTGGTTAAATAAAGATTGAGTTGAGGTCCTGGCGAAAAGAGAATGATATAACACCTCGGTGAGGATGCTTTCACGTTAATTTACTTCTGTGCGACCATTATCTAAATGAGCATTCGTATAATGATGCATCCTTCGAGCAATCCACTTTGAACAATTGTTGGTCAAGGGCTTGGTTGCTACAGGAATACTTCTTGTTCGATCGGTGTGGCATCTCATTTAACCCCTGGAGGTACATTACATTGAGCGTAAAAGACAACAGACGATGATATGTTAATGTATGTGTAACCAATGGTAACAACCAATATGCCAAATCATCTTGGGAATACAATGTATACATAATTTTGATATAATGGTGTAATAAGCGAGAGGATAACAGTTTTATACAATGAAAGGATTTTGTGTTAATTTGTGTTTTCTGTTGTCTACGCTTAGTAACGGGAGTTGACTGGCTCCATGTTGGTTGACGAAATGATTGCGCATATTACTGAATCTTTTTGTATACCACAGCATGTGTTTTTACTCTACGTGCATTTATTGCATGAGGAATATTGCAATAATGGCTCTGTGAGTTCAGAAATTGGGTTCTAAAACATATATCCTAAGGATTTCTTATCGACATGATACTTAAAAATTGTGCATGCATGTATATTTAAAAATTAAATTGACATTACTTTATTATGTTTATTTATTTTAATTCATCTTTTATTTACATAGCATTTTTTACTTGTTTCTTATAAATTATTATGTTTTATGCCTGTTTTTTTCATTGACAAGGATAACATTTGTATAACCAATTACTAGGCTAAAATATTATTATAAGCATCGTTTTTTTTCTTCTCAATTTGACCACCTTTATGAACTGATTATATACCATACACTGCTACCATTTTCTTGTGAAATGATTAACATACTCAAATACTCAAAAAGGCAATCACCCATCGAATTATTTTACAGAGGACCATTTAATGTTTAGAGAGATGTATTTTTCTAACCAATCAAATTTCCATGATTTGAGCAATGATTAAGCGTCAACCGATTTGTAACCTCTATTTTTTTTGTCGGACACCCATTGGCAGAGAGACAAATCTCCGGTTCCAAATTGCTCTCAGAAGTCTTCTGGATTCTTCAGAGGTGTTCAATTTGGTCATTTTTGAAATTCAATTAAACTTTCGTTGCTTGTGAACTGAATTATTTAGGTATTATGAAGGCCATCTCATAACACACATTATAAAAAAAGTCAACATGATTGCTACCTATTGGTTGATTAACTGCTGATATCAACTAAATCACATAGGTTCGGGTGTATGTGCAGATCTGCCTAACACACGCTTCATAATGTTAAGTTGTGCAAATATGCAACAATTATTAAATATTTTAACTGTTATCTTTTTCGTCTATGATATTTATGATACAATTAAAGTACTTAACGATGGTAAAACAACTGAATCAAAAATTACACCATATAATATAAAACGTACTTGTGGATCCTAAATACGCCAATCAGTTGATCACGGAGCTATTCCTCAGCAACAGAGAGTATCCACAGTGCATCCTGATACGACGACCGCTTTGGAGACTGCGCTGCAGTGCTGGATCCGCGAACACGACTTGGGTTTATACTCGGCTGAGCGCGGAGGCCTACGGACAATTGGTCGTTCACTGTGCACACCCCCTCACCAACTAAAACTGTCCTTGGGAGATTGACATCAATCAGTTGGCATCTATATTGCACCTCAGTGACGTCAGGCAAAGATCACAATATCACCGATAGGTATGCAATATGTATCTGTTTTTCTGATGTTGTAGATATCACGGCAATCTTATTTACAATTTCATGTTTCTCTGTGGTAGCTGTCTGAACAATCGTGCCCAGTTTTAACTTTCTCTGGGATGTCTGCAAGATTTTTTCATCAAAGTCAGATTTAATAATTTACACATAGCAAGAACCATAGGGTCACCAAGACAGGCCATTGACCCCACCTTGCCCTAAAATCATCGACGGACGTCCTAAAGACAGGACTCTTGTTTCTGTACCGAATGTGACTTCTTTTGCGTGCCATAGTGTAATCAGACAACATTACTTGTCAGGGGATGGATGTCCTTTAATGCAAGTGGATGAAAAGATTGTGGCATTCGAATCCTCTCAAAAACTTCCAGTTGTCCTTGATCTCGGCCAATCATAGAATTATCGCGTATGCAACGCATACGATATACGATACAGGGTGGTGCAATTGCCTGCAAATCAAATATATTGTCATCTCAATATATGATGCGTATAATTGTATTAATTATCCGATTTCTGTACACGTGAACCCATTTTGCAAAGGAGTGGAATCGACGTAAATCCGCTTTACCGACAAATACCCCTGAGGTGAATTCCGCCGATGAAGACCGTAGCACCATCGCGCCCCTACTTCCAAGAATCTGCTCCCGAGCGATATACGGATTGACTTAATCAGGTAGCTTGTAGTCGTTTTGAATCGATCAGACCGTGACATTTTCAGAGATTGTTTCAGTGCTTGGCTCTCTGGAGAGCTTGGACAAACGATCTCATTCGTCGTGCTGACAGGTCGCCGGACGCTTCCACGCCAGTCATCGGTCGAAATGACCGCTTGTGGAGATTGACACAAGCGTCACGAGTAAACAGGTTTCAAGAATCAAGAGTCGTATCGGCCAATCCCGAAGCGACAATGTCGTCTGGTGAATTATCTCTGCTCAGCCTGAGTTAGAGTTCCTTTGCGTAATCACAGTAGCATGCACCTGTAACTTGAGTTGTAATTAAAGGTTAAAGGTTAAAGGTAGATTATATTTAACAGAAGGCTGGAGAACGTTTAGTCAGTATAGCAGAGTTCTGAACAAGAAGAGTAAGTCACCATGCTGAAAGAAAAAGCTCTCGGATGCAACCCTTCTGCCGTCAATGACATGAGGGTATGTCACGTGGGTGCCCCCAAATCCTCACCAGGTGAAAAATCTAAATGAATGGCCCAATTAAAGAAGGGGTTGAACATTGGGCGAACAGACGCAATCAGAGATGGAGTAGTGAAGTCAAATACAAAATTTTATGGCATCGTCAGTAGAATAAATGATTAAAAGAGTCAATTGTTAGGACATCTAGTCAGAATAAATGATAAGTTGGCCACGAAATAAGAGCCATGAATGCAATGAACATCAAAGAGAATGTGGAGAAACAAGATCGAGGAAAAGGCTGTAGATCGCGATGCTGGGAGTGGTTAGCATAGACGCCACTCATAAGCAGTAACATGGCAGGCTGGAGAAGGAAAAAAAAAAAGTATAATTATGCGGTCAAAAGTACACAGTCGTATTGGTTGCTCCAGTGTGGCTACTGACATGATGTTCGTTGCATGATGAACTGGTGTTCTAGTTGTGAGCGTTTGGCAATAGTTCATAATTAGAATAAAATAGGAATAATTCCAATTCATGCAACTCGAATTGGCTTGATTGGCAGCATAATGCGTTTGCTCGTCATATCTTGTCAAGAGGCCGGACTGAAACTTATCACTATGTTATTTTGCTATTATCATTATGTTATTTTGCTATTATTTTCTCTCCAGTTAATTGTGTTTCACCGATCAAGTCGAATTCGCTTGTGCCGTTCTGCAATTAAACTCTTTCCGACAAGGATGGTCGCTCGTCGTGGCGTAAGCGATACTCCACTCCCACGACGGATGTAATGCGTAGTACCATGTGGGTGACCATCCCTGTGGTCGACCAAAATTGATCAATTGATTGCAAGATATAAAAACAGATATAATTATTATGACAACGGATTTACCTCAAGCGATAACTTTAGTTGAAATCATTCAAATCCTGAATTACTGAACATACTCATGTCCATCACAGCATGGCACTGTGTCACATTACAAAGTGTTGAAATGTGGTACCTGGTTAGATAAAAGTGTATGCTCTTTAACAGGAAGCACTGTTTGCTCAGGGAAGAAACAGTTGGTCCCATGAGCAAATATTCATGGCTGTGGGATGTTGCGCCACATATAGTGGCTAATAAATGAACCCCCCCCCCCCCCACTCAATTTGTATCCATGATGGATGCCACCAAGCAGCAAAAAGTGTTATCCTTATGTGGAAATCATTATTGGATTTGGACAATCAGATGGAAGGCAAAAAACTAAACGCCAAATGACATGTTCTTACTAAATCATTGCTAATATTTCATTAAATCTTGATTAACCAGTACTCACCTGTCACGGTTCAAAGCATTGATCTTAACTACTACTGGATCGGAAACGCTCCGCTTTGAATGATCAAACCGGAAGTGCATTATGAAGTTTGAGTGTTGCGTTGATCATGGCGGTTGGCGGGCTGCGATTAATGCTAAGAGAAGTTTATGCTGTGACATTTATTTAGGGTGAATCGATTGTTTTTTGCTATATGATGAGCAATTGACCTCACTAATTATGAATTTGAGTGTGAAAAAGCTGAAAATTGATTTCGAAATTAGTAATTTCAGTTGATAATAATACATACTATCAAGCATCTATAAGACTATATAAGCAGTGTACAGGGCTTCTGTGTGAAAATCCTACTGCAATCAGCCATTTAAGGAGAAAAAAGAGCTTGTTTCTCATTACTTGGCAGAAAAAAAAAAAGAAAAAAAAAAAAAAAAAAAAAAAGACCTGGGAGATTTTATAGTTGCATGATTGATACGTGTAATTCATTAAATTGTCTTTACTTTGATCTCCAGTTCTGTTACTTCTGTAATATTCTCACTGTTCTTCTCCAGTTGATCTCTTAGAATAAAGCTAGGCTTTATTCAACAAAGTGTCGTTTTTCAATTATTTAATATATTTATTTATGCATCTTGTTGCCCATACGTGGCTTTACCTATTGTTTTGCTCTATAGTAATAATTCAAATACTAGTACAAAGCTGAATAACCCAGCAGAAACAAAAGCACAAATTGAAACAAAATAGGAACGACATAATTAATCAGGTCTGATCATATTTAATAATAAATCATATTTACAAGCATACAAAGGCAAAAATTGTTTTAATCTGTGGATTTCCATTCTTCAAAATCATATAAAACA